>MU225332.1:193370-216860 GCA_018584345.1 Thuja plicata | reverse complement strand
GGTGGATGGCGGATGCAATAGTGCCTGCAATGTCTTTCAGACTGACGAGTATTGCTGCAGAGGTGCCAATGTTGATAACTGCCCTGCCACGAACTACTCGATGATATTCAAGAACCAGTGCCCTCAGGCTTACAGCTATGCTAAGGACGATACAGCCACTTTCGCTTGCGCCTCTGGTACAGACTACAGTATTGTATTCTGTCCATAGATATATATATCCCTAGGATTAGGTTTGCGTATGGAGTAATATATTATTAAGTAGTGTCATCTTCCTGTTGACACCGGTGGTGTAGCCGCATAGGTTGTTGCTACTTGCAACTCGCACCGCTTACTATCAATAAAACATTGCTGTCATCTCATCAGTAACGAGAGAAGGATAATTCACAAACAATACACTGCAACGAGAAAATATTGATAAATATACTTCAAAATTTTATATATTCTCTAAATGTGTTATTTCATTATTATGACATCAGATGCTATTATGTCTATTAGTATAATTATATGATTATTTATAAATTTATATGAATATATAAATTAATTTTAAAAATATTGGTGGAACTATCTTGTTGAAATAAATTTAAAGATTTTTCTTCAAGGAAAATATACATTATATATATCATTTCATTAGATATCTCACATAAAATTCAATAATGATAATTGTGTCTGTTTTTGGATAATATTTTTCTGAGAAAATTCTTATACAAAAGATCATATATTTTTAAAAATATATATATACATTTGTTTCTAACAATATAATTTTGGAATCAATTTATAGAAGATAAATAATCGTTATAAGAAATTGTGTGTATGCACTCTAATATTTTTGGAATCAATCTATACCTTATGCTATGTTTACGTAGAATTTCCTCAATTATACATGATTAAAAAGATGGATTACTAGTCTAGCACA
Organism: Thuja plicata; assembly: GCA_018584345.1. Classification (NCBI taxonomy): domain Eukaryota; kingdom Viridiplantae; phylum Streptophyta; class Pinopsida; order Cupressales; family Cupressaceae; genus Thuja; species Thuja plicata. The sequence goes on along the minus strand of MU225332.1, from coordinate 215,947 downwards.
TCTATATGTAAGGTGTATTGATTTTATATATTTTTTGAGCAAAAAAGAGAGTAATGATATTCATGCATTTTGTGAGTTCAAAAGAATTTTTTTCTTCTATGTATTTATGGTTGCACAATTAAAATATCATGTCAGTGCATTTTCTTGGTGCAAACTAGATCACTATTGTGTGAAAATTATAGGTGAAGAAGAAAACTGTGGAAACCAACACGATCTAAGAGATAAAATGAAGCACATTAACACAATGAGCGAAGTCGACCATTCATTAGCTTGGAGAAGTAAGTACATATAGATGTGAGTGATTGGGTCCAATTATAAGTCAACTCCAACACTCAATGAGTAGTGGCGAGCTGCCTCCCACAAACTTAGGATGAGGTGTTGAAATGGAATCGAAACCTCTCCAATAAAACTCCTAAATGATGACAACTTGTGTAGACAAGTGTCAAATAAACATAGACGAATAAGTAAGCTTAAAATCCCAAGTTTAAATAAATTAAATAATAATACCAACACCCCCCTTAAGCATAACTTAGGAGGACAAGATAAAAAAATGAGTCCCGGCTACTAGCCTGATGAGGTACTCATGTACAATGAAATCTCTCATAAAAGGAGAAAGATGGAGAACCCAGGGGAAAAATACTGTCCTCCAAAAAATAGATAAGAAATGAAGAAGCCTATAAGGCCCCCCGTAAAGGATGATGATGATGTTGATGTACACTACACACCAAGAAGTGTATGTGACTCTTCCTAAAAATCTGCCTAAATATGAAGTTGTCATCTGCAAAATCATCTGAATTATGAGGACGAGAATCACGATCTGAAGAGTCCAGATCAAGTTGAGAACCCATATCATTGCAGCATCAGAATCAATAATTGAGTGAGAAAATAAGACCCTACCTTTCAATTTCTCTTTGTCCTTAGTAATTTTCTAATTTGAAGAAAATGCTTTGACATAATCACTTAGCTCAATATTACTCTTTTTGAATAGAAAAGTGAGATGCTCAATCTTATTTTTCATGCATTAATTTTCTTCATGACAAATTTTATTACAAAGGGAACATTTAACTCGCTTCGTAGTTGATATACTTTATTTTTCTTTCTTTCCTTATTTGTCCTTTTTAGTATTTTTTCTCTCCTTTAGCATTTTGTTTCTTTTTATTTCCTGTAATTAGAGCTTGTACATTAGTAGATTTCAAAGTACGCATTTCAATTAACTTTTCTTGTTCCCTAGTAAGATCGACAATAAAGTTATCAAGTGAGGGCATTTTCCATGAGGTACCAAGGGCACTTTTACTAAAATAGAAAGTAGAAAAAAACACTGAAATTTTAGAACCTAGCTTGGAAAGTACCGAAAGGATTAACTGATCCTCTTTCTTGTCAATTCCACAATCTTTAATTTCAACTTCAAATATTTAAATTTAGTGAAGAAGTCCTCTAAAGTTAAAAAAAACATGAAGGACTAAGACCTAGGAGTTGACTTCCCAACTCATGGATTGTAAGCTCATCAATGTTCCAAATAGTAATTTTGGGCCTTCCCAAACTTTGTTGGGTGTTTTAAAGTTGTGAATATGAAATATTGATTCGGGATATAAATTTAAACATAGAAAACCAAATTATTGGTCACACTTGTTGAAAAAAAATTCTTTCTCCTTAGATTAATTAGGTTCTTTTTATGTTCCCTTTGTTTTTTATTTGGGTAAAAGCAGGTTTTGAAGGGGCCCCAAAACCCTTTACAAGAAGATTTTGGTGGGAATCTGAAACCCGTCTAAAATGAAACTTTTGCTAAAGAAAGAATATTACAAACCAGCAGACCAAGGGCAGTAAACTTCCAGCAACTAGCCAAGATGAGACTCTAAAACCCCAGGTACCCAAAGAACAATAAAAAGCCTTACACCATTGAATTAACTAGAGTTTGAAAACTACCCATACTGGACTCCAGGGTTTTGACATGGATCCCTAAACCAAAAATACCATCACAAAAGAGAACCATAGCCCCAAACTCAACCTTTAGCCCAAACCAAAAATAGACAGCCTCTAGAATGGGCCCTAGAAAACTTTCAGCATCCATATGCAGGCACCAACCAATCACACACAACAAACAATGAAAGGAAAAAAAGTGGGGAAATCGCAATTTCCCTCTTCCTCCTTGTTAGTGATAGATCTGATCTCCTCTATCACCAAAGGGGTACCTCTAGCACTGATCTGGGTTTTCATCACAACCCACTCAGTCTGCAATAAACTAACCCTAGCCATTTCTAGCAAGCTTTCATGTGGCTACATGAAAGAGGAGACAACACACCACTACTAGTAATCTCCTCCCAATAGTCGCATACCACCTCGATAGGCTGAGCCTTCACCTCAAAAGAATCTTCCACCTCAATAGGAAGTGAGGGAGAAGAGAACTGAAGAACAGTAAGACTCCACCTTTAAGGAGCCACACGATAGACACCCACCTCAATATGGTTTATACTCCACCTAGATAACTATATAGTACAAAGGAAATAAGCCTGAAAGGGGTTCATCCCTGCAACATAAAGCTTCCAGCAACAGGGGATAACCAAAAACAACCGAAGTCAACACAATGAAACACAACAAGAGATAAACTACCCAAGTAGGATCCAACCGTTTGTCCATCATGAAATGGGTGAACCTCCATCCAAAATATTCACTGACTTTGCCTCTGGGCATCTCTTCCACAACCAAAATATTCCCTCTTCCATGAGCAGGGTGGTAAGAACAAAGAAGAGTCCATTTTGAGCAATGGGGAGGTGTCTCATAAGCACAACCTGCTCTCCTAATCACCATATGATCCGCCCCATTATTACCCTATATAAGCCTTTATTATTTAGTACAATAATTATTTTCAACTTCCAATCATGATAATTGAAAGGAGTTAGGAGTTGTATAGTCACATTAGGATCCATTCTACTAGGCTTAGATTGTTGCTTTGTAGAATAAGAAAATGACAAGCACTTCTTGAAGAAGTGTGCAAAATAGAAAACACACACAATACCCCCTTGATTACCTTTTCTTCTCCCCTTATTTTTTACACTTTATAAAAGGAGTTCTTTATAACCAAACTCAAAAAAAATACTAAAAAGTGACACTTTATAATGATAATGTGTTAGTGTATATTAGATTCATGATGAAAAATCATGCACTTTTAAAAACAAACATAATTCAATTTCGAGTTCGTGAGCAAAAATTATGAGCAAATGAATTTTTGCCTCACAAAATTAATCCACCTCCACATGAAAAAAAAAATTGTCTTCACAAAAATAAATTTTCCCATGGCACCATGCAACAAGGACCACATGGAGGGGTGGGGCCCAGTTTCAAGGCCGAATGCAATCTTTTTCAAATCAAACAGGCACGAATAACAAATTCAAACTAAGTCATTCAAACTAGAGGTTTGGCACATAGATCTATTCACCAGAAAGGTTATGCACACAAATTTCTTCACCACTGGAGGTGTTCGATGATGACCCAATCCATAGACATGTATGCCCATAGTCAAACCCCAAGGTAAATAGAGGAGATGATAGATCTATATCCACACATGCACAACCTGAGAGCTGACTACTGCAAGAAACGAGATTTAAACTATCTTAGTTGGCTCTAATACCATGTGGAAACCAATAGGATCTAAGAGATAATATGAAGCACAATAACATAATGAGAAAAATCAACCATTCATTATCTTGAAGAAGTAAGTACATATAGATGTGAGTGATTGAGTTGAATCAAAAGTCGACTCCAACACTCAATGAGTGGTGACGAGTCACCTCCCACAAACTTACAATGATGTGTTAAAATGGAATCGACACATATCCAATAGAACTCCTAAATGATGATGAATTGTGTAGATAAGTGTCAAATCAGCATAAGCGACTAATTAATCTTAAAAGCCTAAGTGTAAATAAATTAAATAAATACACCAACTATAACAACTATGTTTAGGCATGTTATGCGTGTAAAATGAAATAGTTGTGTATGAATTTTTATGCCACAAATGAAGAGAATCACTATATGAGTTTTGAGTGTATATAAACAAGATTACCTTAAATTTATTTGTCCACATTGATAAAAGAGATTTAATTTGGGTACCAAGGTATTCTCGTGGTTTTCATAAATAGTGTAACAACAAGTATGCCCTAATTTTTTTTATGTTTTTCTCATTTGAAATGACTGTGCTTATACAAAATATTTTCTTTGAATAAAAATGTGTATTTAAAATAGAACAGATTTAGAAATTCTTTGAAGGATACAAGAATAATATTATGTGTTTTACAAAAAAACTTGAAGTTAAATTGTAAATTATGATTGATAGTTGGGTATTTTTATCAATTCATGTCTCCTAGGTGGGTAAGGAAGATAATTCCCTAGTTGTAGGTGTAAAACTAATAGTTGAAACTATAATCATTCTTTGTAAGAATCACAATAGTTAATTTGGCATTCTTGTGCATGTTAAGAAGTTGAATAGTATAGTCAAAATCTCGCAGTGTTAATGCAGACTAAGCTCTTTGTTCACAGTAAAAAACTTGAGTTCGAGAGCCCTAAATTCAATCATGCACTCAAATGCTAAGTGCATCTTGACCATAGATTAAGTGGAAATAACTCCATATCTTGAGATCCCAAGCTCTTTGTTACATAACAACTTCCAGTTGTAGAACCCAAGCTTCATGCTTGAAATACATGTCGAGAGAAGACAGGGTGGAGCTTCAAAACTATAACACAACTCCCACATCACAGTAAAAACTCCCAAAATTAACAGCTCGAGTACAGAGAAGCAGCAAAAACTAGATTCAATGCCATAGTTTTAGCATGAGTGGCGCCATGGGGTAGGGTTTCAAACCCTCATATTTTTCCCAAATGCAAATACAATATGATGACCAAGAAAAGATAATTTTTGATAAACTTTGGAGTCCAATGACAGTAGAGGAGTAAATGCCATTCAACATGGTAGTCCACGAAAACTAGTTTTCAAGTGCCATGATAACAGCTCAACAACCTAGCTTATGCCACGATGTGGATATTTCAAAGAGTTGTTGATTTCATAGTATTGGTCATGTTGACCTAGGGTTATGTTCTTGACATTAGACTTAAGGCATGGGTTTGGGGTTTAGGTATGGGTTTAGGGTTTGGATTATATGTTGTATGGGGTTATGGATTGTTGATTATAGGTTTTTTGATATATGTTGGTTTTATGTTTAAATAAAGATGTATGTTTTTAAACCAACATTAGGGGCATGAGATAAGGCATGAATTATGCCTAATAGTTAGGGTTTTCTAGCTGATTTGGAGGTGATTTTGGAGGGAGTTTGATTTTCAAAATTGGCCTTGAGAGGGTATGAATCTGAGCTTTCTAGTCCTTTTTAGGGGTTTATAATTTATGGAGAAGGTGTTTTTTTTAACATAACAATTCCTTTGTGCCTTCTACATATATTTTGTAACTAGCTGTTTAGTTTTAGAAGCAAGACTATGTTCAAGTGAATGTACTTTATTTCCTTGGCATGTTTTTGTATCTCGGCATGTAATTATTGCATATTTTGAAGAAAATAAAGCAATTGCTCCCATTATTCACATATTTTATTAGTTTTGATATCAATCCTCTTCTCCATTTCTGCATTTAAGTGTGATATGTTTTATAGCATAAATTAGTGAATTAATCCAATTCCTTCTCTAAGTTGTCAAAATATAACCTTTTACCCCTTTTTCCCAATCAGAGAATCAGTCATAGGTGATATTCCAAATCCAATAGGAACCGGCCTAGAATCCAGAGATTTATTCTTAATCAAAGTCTACTCACAACTCAGGAAAGTTTCTATTGTTACCATGAGATATTAGTATGCCCTAATGCCTGAGTTAGGGTGATATTTCAAGGCCTTAACATGTCTAAGTTAAAAATGAGTAAGAGTAAATAATAATTTACTATATCAACACCTGATAAGTGTAACTTATGAAAAAATATGCAATATTTAAAATGATGTGATGATTATGGGTCTCGAAAACTAGGCTATATTTTTTTATTAAGGTAAAATTGTAACATAGCCTACTTAGGTTCCCATGTTACGTCTTTGAAAATATGTCATGTTATAAAGATGAAATTGTGTATGACATAAAGATACCTATCCAAAACAATCACTAAAACATGCAAACACAAAGGTTGGCCATTAAACCCAACAAGGGTTAGCATATTCAAATGAAAGATTCAAAAAAGACAAGAACTTTACACCACAACCCCTGAGGAGCCAAACAACTGCACCCAAGTCTTGTTGATTTTCTCTTAAAGAGAAATGTGGGTGTGCTCTCCCAACACAATAACTAAATCCCACAAATGATTGATAAATGATTTAAGATGCAAGCTAATGGATGTGATAAAGAGCTCAAGAAGAAGTATGAGGAACTTGTCTCAAGCTTTCATCAAAATGATGATGCAAATGCAAATAAGTAAACTAATGCATTATTTAAGATTCATTGCCATTATCCTAGAAAGTAATATCTAAATTATTTGAACTTGAAATGAACTTAAAATATTATAATGCCAAAAGAAAACTAGAGCTAAAATAGTATGATAACAATGCAAAAATAAGAGATGATTTTCGCTTGGCAAGAGCCTCTATTTATAGATTTTTGGAGGGAAGGGAAGGGCTTGGATGAGGTGGAGCATATGTGGCATCCACATATATGCCACATAGAGGACACAAGAGCAAGAGGACAAGCCATGCAAAAGTCAACAAAATCCTTTAAGGTTTGAGTGGCTCAAGATTTTCTCACACATGTGTGAGCAACTCTTGGGTAATGGAGTGGGGGACAAAAGAGTGGCTACATTAAAGGAAGTTGGTGGCTTCCTTTTTTGAGGAGTTTCTGACACATGTGTGAGCATTCCATTAGTGGTAAAAGGAGTAGGAATCACATTTTAAGTGTGAATATTGTGTGTTTAAGTGAGGAAGTAAGTTTATTAAGAAGGATAGGTAGAGTAGTGTAGCAATAGAGTAGGTTTCTAGGTAGGATTAATAGGTCTTTAGGCTAGGCTTAGATTAAATTTTAATTTAATCTTAGTTTAGAATAATATTATAAATATGAAGGAATTAATAAGTTTGAAATTTATTTAAAGGAAATTTATGGAGGTCATGTATTAAATAAAATTTAATACATTAGGGGAATATAGTATCTAAGATAAATTTAAATACTATAGAGAATGAACTATATTTAATTAAATAAATTTAATAAAATAAAATAGAGGAATATAAAAAATATAGTTAATTAATTAAAATAAACTATAATGTTAGAGGAATATTAATTAAATTTATATAAGGATGATTTTGGACGTCTACATTTTGCCCCTCTTTGATGCGGCATCGAAAGTGGCATCGCGTCAAAGAAAAGAAAATAAGATGCCCCAAAAAAATTAGGAAGACCTAGGGTGACAATAGTAAAGGAGTGTGCCCCCTCGAGAAAATAATAGAATTTTTTTTTTAGTAAAATTTTCTTGAAAAAGGTAGAAAGGGAAAAAGACAAATTGTATGGCCTATCAGGAAAGAACAGGGCTAAAAAAAGAGACCAGAACAGAAAAAATGGGGGCTGGGAAGAAAAATGGGACCCAAGGGCCCTATAAATAGTCCCCCAGGGCCCAAGGAGAAGTCATTTTCACTCATGAAGAGAAAAAAGATGAAAGAGAAGAGAAGAAATAGTGAAATTTTTAGAGCGCGCGTAGCTTGGAGAGTGGATTAGGGTGGACCACTGAATCACAGACGCAGAACCATCGGTGAGTAGTTGAAGGCCTCCTTATACATTGTGTATTTAATGCAAATTACAATATTTATGATACCCTTAAGATGCCAAAAACTAGCCTGTAGTGGAGAAGGAGATCGCGAGACTGTCATCTGCATAGACGGTGATCGACATATCACCATCTTCATAGATGATCAATCTACGATCACTGGCTGCACATATGGAGATCACAAGATTGTTGTCTACGAGGGAAAATACAAAGGGGGAAATCAAGAGGAGACAACAAAGTAATTCACTGTCTGCGTTGGCAGATAGACGGTGGCCTAAACCACCATCTCTGTAGATTGGCAGCTATGATGATCCGTCATCTATGCAGGTGAATCTGCATCTCTGTTGATTGACCCAGAAAGAGACAAAAATTGCTCAGGGGGAATTTTTTGATGCCCCAAACGTAGGAAGAAAGGTAACTGACACGGGTATTTTTGGCTGCAGGTGGATACAATAGCATTTTGTTCTAGGGAGTGTTACCCAATGACTATAGCACTATTACAGGAGCTGACAGTGGGGGATTTGGGAGAGGTCACACTTTGTGGCATAGAGAATGTTTAGCAATGACCCTATATCAGAGTGCATAATGCATTGATGTCAGCTTTGATCGAGAGGCGGCATAGTACCACTTCTAGTTTTCACTTCATGATGGGAGAGGTTACTATTACTCTGCATGATGTGTGGAGGATATACAAAGTATTGATTCAGGGGCTTATACCTGAGTATTGTTTTGAGGGCTCAGAGCCACACATGGAGATGGTATTTGGTCAACCATTCATTGATATCCCAATGACATGAATAGTGTATTTCTTTGTCAGGGGCTATGGTGGTGAGGCCACGGTTGCAGTGGGTAACCTTATACTTTGTTGGCTTGATAGGGGGCACATGATGCCTGATCATGCGGGACATAGGTTTCTAGTTGGATGGTCATGGGTCCTCAGTAGCATGTTGGAGGAGGACAAAACACAGTACTACTGGGGATATACCATCCTGGGACAATTGTATTATGATTTGCATATATGCACCTACCAGAAGGGTGGGGCACTAGGGGTAGGGGCCACACTATTACTAGTGTGGGCATAGGAGAATATTGTTGTAATACCCCCAATTAGGATGTAGGAGACCAGGGAGGCATCTGAGTCTTTTGCATGCAGATATAGACCTCCTATCATCCATGAGTCAACATAATCGATAGGATACTCATGGAAGACACTGGACGAGATGGGCCAGATAGAGTGGGCACCATATGTAGGGTTTGAGGCATGGGGTCGTTAGGACCCACATCAGTAGGAATATGCAGAGGGTGAATTCTATGATGGGTATTAACTGAGGTTTTTGTAGATAGATTGTTGGCTAATAGGGTGCACCTCCCACATGATATGCAGGTATATGCCTTTGAGGGTGTGCTGATAGTTGGTTCAAATATAGGATGTAGTACCAGATGTGTTCCCTCATCCACTGGTGACTCGGGAGGTGGGGAGAATCTGGGGTATTGGAGTAGATTTATGGGGGGCTAGGGGATCCTAGATGGTGATGACAGAGGTACCATGGATTATTGCTTGAGATTCTATACATGACGCATGAGTTGATACTATGTATGCACACTGGTGGGTAGCACATAGGGTGATTAGATTGATTATACCAGGTGTAGTTAAGGAAGATGAGAAGTTGGCCAAAGGAGAGGAGGGTGGTGGGAAGGATGGATATGGAGGGGATTATGGAGATGGAGGGGATGGAGGGAGGAGATTTGGACTGAGAGTAGTCATTGTGAGGCAACCAGGATAGGTAGATATACCCGTAGGGAGACAACCACTAGTGATCCCAGATTTACAGGTATAGGTACAGGGATAGGGATAAGAGTCGCAGGGGCAAAAATAGTAGTGGCTATAGGTACAAGAGCCACAAGTAAAGGGGCATCCAGTAGGCTACATATCTTAGGAGGTTCATGACATAGTGGTGGTAGAGAGGGACAACCTCCAAACAGAGCTCCAAAGGGTACATGGGCTCTTAGCCACAACACAAGCGACAAAGAGCAACATAAAGGTAATGCTGGTGTGGGTAAAGGGACTGCTAGCTACCTCTCAACCCATGGAGAGTAGTCTATAGATGGAGCTAGCCTGAGTACAAGAGGCATTAGTGGTAGAGACAACATGTGGTGATGGGGCACAGAGGGCACTAGACCTTCTATAGGCACGAGTGGATAGCAGAGAGTTTGCTATAGGAGGGCAGGAGGGGGAGGCCCTGAGAGTAGAGATGGCTTCTATGACTGAGAAAATAGAGCCTCTTACTACATGGAGGGATGCTTCTCAAAGACATGTGGAGACTTATAGGGTAGATTGGGATATAGCCCGCTAGGCAACCATAGCTAGAGGTGTTAGTCAGGTTATAGAAGATGCCTTTGTAGCTCAGAGAGATCCAAGCAAGAGAGGTCGGGAGGCCACATATTATATGGGCCTATATTTTTCAAATGTGCTAGAGGGTCAAAGCCAGGAAGCTTATATAGAGAGATCCATATCATAGAGTATAGGTCAGGATTCACAAGTGTCAGTGGGATTACTACCTCGGCCATCTAGATTGGGAGGGGGTGCGGGACCATCACAACCACCATCATGATTTATTGGATCATTCAGATACATAGTTTTGTAGTGTTTGAGATGTAGACACATATGATGTACATGATGGACATTTTTTGATATACATACACATTTATTATGGTGGATCTATGTTGTTTGTTATTTTTTTGTTATGATTCTATATGCTTATGTATATGATTTTATGACTAACATGGAGGATGGGATAGATTTATATGATTATGTTGACCTATATGTGAATCAAGGATGAGATGCAGGGTGATATGTAATGAATGGTACTTTATGTAATATGTTGTGAGATGTAATGCATTTTAATGATAGATGTATAATTTATAATGAGTAACAAATGCAATTGTAAAGATTTTAATGATTAATTATAATGAAATGAATGTACCTATGTATGCAATAAAATTGATAAGGAGTAAATGAAATGAAATGAATGTAATTAATTGATAACGAATGGATAACTAAAGTGGAAATAAATGAAATGATCATGAAATGATAACTAATGAGATGCAAATGATAACTAATAATAAAATGATAACTAATAATAATGAAATGATAACTAATGGAATGCAATGAAATTAATAATGAAATGCAATATAATACAACTAATAATGCAATGTAATGAATGTCACTAAAATGAATTGAAATGCAATGAAATGAAATGACACTTGGATGCAACCTAAAGAATGAAATGTAATGAACACTAAAATGAACCTAATCGTACTAATATGAAATGTAATGAGATAGATGCAAAATGGGACACATGAGGATAATGTTTTTGTGTGTACCAAATAAGTCCAATAAAACCACTTAGGTAGCAGGATAGGGGGAATGAACAAAAACTTTGCCAAGAAAAAAATACAAAGTGCAATATGACCTAGCTAAAATGAAGCTTATCTATAGGATTTACGTTGGATTTATACTGTGTTAATGTTGGAGAGCACACCCTAGTTGGATTTTGCAAAAGGAGGTATGCACCGTGTGCTAGAAAACACAAGTGACATGGTTCCTTGTGTGGGATAGACTCTCAGACAAATAGGTTTCTAGGAACAAGAATTCAGGATATCATATATGATGGGACCTATGAAATCTTTCTCATGTGGAGATGCAATAGATCCATATCTTTTTAGGGATTTGGTATGCATGAATCCTTCCCCCAGTGAGGCATACATAGTCATAACTAAGAATAAAAAATAAGTTCACTAAAAATCCATGACAAACAAATCATACCACAAAGGACATGTATTCCAACAAGTACTTTCCACAATAGACCAATATATGAAAGATCAAGGCAGCCATGAGAGGACATATTGAAACACAAGATAAAATCAACAAAAAGGAATCTTAACCAAGTGAGCACTTAGTCCCAAAGTTATTGCCATGAACAAATTTGATGTGACGATTGATTTTAAAAGCCATCATCAGAAGGATGTATCCCGATGGGCAAACTATTGATTGACTGAAATGAGAATTTGCTGGCAATTGCTTGTGAATAGAATAAAGCAAGGAATGTCAATTTGTCTGTTGATTTGGTCAAGATGTTTGTGATCACTGTGTATGGAGTAAAGTTAAGTGTTGTGGGGTAAGATGATCCATACAAAATGCGATCTTACTACAGAAGTGGAGACCGGTTAGGGGACTACCTACACAGATATGGGTAGTGAAGTTATTATGGTAGGTGATGGAGGGAGCATGAAAGGTGGGGGAAATAGATGGTGTATTTGACTACACGTGGTGCCTGAGACATGTTTTTACCAAGGTACTTATCCATTATTCCACCAAAGTGGTTTTCACAAATGGATGAATTTATTTTTGTATTATGTTTTCTGATACTTTTTATGATTTTTAGATTTTTTTTGGATTTTTTTTCTTTTATGATTTGTTTTGTGATACTTTTCTATTGTACAATGAACTGATGAAGGATCAAGCATAGAAGTGCTTGAGATGCAAGATATTTATAGGAATAGGGATAAGATCTCCCTCTGGTCTAGCAATCTAATAATCGTCCAACCCAAATTTTTCTATGATTATGAAGGGCCCCAACCAATTAGGCTCAAACTTTCCTTTCTTCTCATGGTTCTGGAGATTCTTCATATTGTGCTGGAGGACGAGATCACCAACCCAAAGTGACAAGGTTTGATCTGCTTGTTGAACTAGATGCAGAGGAAATTTCGATACACATGGAGGTGGTTTACAAAATTATATCTCATGAAGGAGTTCAAGCTCTTGCAAGCGAGCAACTCGATATTCGTCTTTGGACAATAGATTCTTGAGAGAAATTCTAAGGGAAGGGAGATCAATTTTGATGCGTAGAATAACCTCGGTGTCATAAACAAGGGAAAATGGAGTTCCTCTAGTGGGGGTATGAATGGAAGTGCAGTAGGCCTAAATAGTGGGATTGAGGTGAAGGTGCCAAATGCGGCCAACATCATCGACTGTTTTCTTGAGGATTTCAAGGATAGTTTTATTTGTAGCCTCTGCTTGACCATTTCTTTGTGGAAAATACTTGGAAGATGTATGGTGGGTAATTCTAAACTTTCTACACAGCTCTGTGACATCCTTGTTTTTAAAAGGTCCTCCATTATTAGTGACAATGCCCCGAGGAATGTCATAGCGACAGATAAGATACTTCAAAATAAAAATTGAAATCTAGTTTCTAGTAGTGTAGGTGAGAGTAACAACTTCAACCCATTTATTAAAGTACTCAGTAGTGACAAGGATGTATTTATGGTCATTGGAAGAATTGGGGAAGATCTGGCCAACGAGGTCAAGACCCAAGCAGGAAAAAGGCCAATGGGTGATGGTGGGAAAGAGGGATTAGGATGGAGTGTGTATTAAATAGTTGTGTTGATGACAAGGAAAACATTACTTCATATAATTGTAGGCATCTTGTTCCATGGTAGGCCAGTAGTATCCAGTGCGTAACAATTTCTTGGCCAAAGTGATTCGACTAGAATGAGCCCCACACATTCCTTGATGTACCTCCTCCAAGGATGTTTGTGCTTCATCAAAATTTAGACACCTTAGAATATTTCCATCGAAATGTTTTCAAAATAGGGTATTACCAAGGATTGTGTAGCGGGAAGTGCGGCGAATGAAGGTTTTCCATTGATTAGGTGTTAAGGAAAGTGGTGTATGTCCATCATGAAGGTAGGAATATATTTCTTGGTACCATGGGGAATTAGGATCAGAAATTTCATACAACATTTCAGAATTTGGTTTGTCACAGGCAGGGACCATAATATTCTCGACAAGAAACTCACACCATGTACTGTGTTCTAGCATGGTGATCAAGGACCTGGTAGTAGCCATTGCATTAGCTTCTTTGTTGTTTGTGTGGGGAATTTTCTGGAAGACCAAGTCAGTGAGATTTTGGTTGAGGTCTTCAACTGTATGATGATAGGGAAGACACTTATCATCCTTTGTTTGATATTCTTCCATAACTTGTTTGATAACCAATTGTGAGTCACCAAATACTAACAAACTAAGAATCTTTCATTGTATGGCCTGACGGAGTCCAAGTATAAGGGCTTCATATTCTACAATATTTTTGGTACAAGCAAATTGTAATTTATAGAATTTAGGGATGAGATCCCCTTATGGCGTGACAAACAAGATTCCTTCCCATGGTCCTTTTTGAGTAAAGGATCCATCAAAATAAATTTTCCATGAGATACTTGGGGCAAGATTGAGAACTGATTCATCTAGAAAATTGGTGATTAGTGAATTTTGTCCATCAACAGGTGCTTCCGCTAACTGATCTACAATTAATTGTCCCTTTATATCTTTTCAATCCACATAAACAATGTCAAACTCAATGAATATCATAACCCATTTTGTCATACGACTAGTAAGAGCAGCTCATGAGAGGAGATATTTGAGTGGATCAATCTTGGCAACCAGGTGAATCTTATGATTGAGCATATAATTTCATAGCTTCTATGTGCAGAACACAACAACCAAACATGCCTTTTCAATGAGGGAATAGTTCAACTCATAACCAACAAGAGTCTTGCTGAGGTAATAAATTTCTCGCTCTTTGCTAGTATCATCTAATTGCGAAAACAAAGCACCTAATGCAACCTCTATGGAGGATTTATACAAAATTAGAGGATGGCCACCAATAAGTGCTACCAACATAGGTGGATTAGCTAGATATCCTTTTAGCTTCCCAAATGCATTTTGACATATTCAATCTCACTGTAATTTAATATTCTTACGCATGAGATGAGAAAAAGGATGCACATTATCTTCCAACTGTGACATGAATCACTTGATGGACTGAAGCTTTCCTTGTAATTTGTGCAACTATTTCAATGTTTTTGGTGGTGACATCTCTAGGATGGATTTTACTTTCTTTGGGTCAACTTTGATTCTGCACTGTGAAACAATGTATCCCAACAACTTACCAGATTGTACTCCAAAGACACATTTCTTGGGATTTAGCTGAAGCTTGTATTTCTCCAATCACTCAAAAATGGTGTGAGGATAGGGATGTGTGATTCTTGTGTCTTGGATTTTCCTAAAATATCATCCACATAGTCTTCCATGATGACATGTAGGAGATTGTGGAAGATGGTTGTCATTACTCTCTAATATGTTGCGCCAGTTTTCTTAAGGCCAAAGGGCATCACCTAATAATAGAAGGTACCCCATGGTGTTGTGAATGCATTCTTGTGTTGATCTTCTAGTGCTATCCTGATTTGATTATAACCGGAGAAACCATCCATGAGGGACAACATCTTGTATCCAACAGTCAAATCCACTATAATAGCAATGTTGGGAAGTGGAAAATCTTCCTTAGGACATGCAAGATTCAGGTTTCTGAAGTCATTACAAATGTGGATGCCCTCAGTAGGATTTCTTACTGGTACAATGTTGGAGAACCATTAATGATAATCTATAGGGTGAATTACCTCTGCATCAAGGATTTTCTGAAGTTATACTTTGACTAATAATTCCACTTAAGGATGCATCTTGTGGAGTTTTTGTTTTACCTATCTTACATTAGGATCGACAGGAAGATGGTGCATGACAAGATCTGTATGAAGCCCATGCATGTCTCTATAAGTCTAGGCAAAGTTAACTTTATGATTTTGAAGGAATATAGTCATGTCTTTCTTTTCTTGACCGCTGAGAGACTGCAATGTAAGTGATTTCTGGATCTGCTTCTGTACCCAGATTGATGGTGATGGTGTCTTTAATAATCATGGAGGATATTTCTGCTTTGGATGATATGAATGGAAGGTCAGCTTCTCCCTCCTCTAGTGCCTTAGAAAGGTTTTAACTAGAGGATGCATCCTTTATTTATCTTTTTCTTCATCCGAAGGTGCCTACAAAATATTTTCACTAGGGGATTTTTTTGTATTTTCATTTTTTGTATTTTCTATTTTTATTGTCGTTTTTGTGACTAAGATAATTGACCAAGATACCGAAGTGAGCTTTCTCACTGAAATGGGTCTAATGCTCATATTCTTGGAGATTCTTAAGTCCAAAGAGAGCCAAAATTGCCTCATCTGAATCAAAAATATCTAAATTTGGTGGTGAACCTTGCTGATCCCAGTCAATTAGTTCAGGATTTGTGAGGGAAAGATGGGGGTAGGAAAGGTCAGCTTGGGTGATAGTGAAGACATAGGAAAATTCTACAAGGTCATCTTCAACATATTGGAAAGGGACTATGAAAAACTCTTCTTCAGTGTCTGAATATGAGGTGGCTAAACAATAGTCCTTGGAAAAGTTAGTCTTAGTTTCTTTAGAACCAAATCCATGTCCTCAAGGATAGCCATTTGTTGTTACGATTTTCTTCTTACGAGTTTCATTTGTGCCAAGGCCAGTGACATGATACCCCATGCTTTCAACAATGGGGGTGGCTTTGATATATTTTCCATTAGGGAATGTTACTGGTTTTTCCTCTTCTTCATTATAAAGCCAATCAAGGACATTGGATTCCATGTGTTCATCTCATAAAGACCCCGAATGTTCAAAAGTGGTCATCTTGCATTGCATAAGGTCCTTTTCTTTGGAGGGAGTTAACATCAATGGCCTCCCATAGGATTTTGGTGACAAAGGGAGTTGTCCAATGCATAGGGAACTTTCAAATTTGTATTCTCCCATGCACTGATATGTGAAAGTGATCTTTGTTTCAGACTCAGGGGGTTTTTCCATGGTGACCTTTTCTTTTCCTTTAGAATGATACGGTTGTGTTTCTGATGTCTTTTCTGTAGCTAAGAAAGTTTTTTAAATGGGTAAGTCTTTCTCAAAAGGTCGGCTGAACTCATTCAAAGGAAAATAATTGGATTGTTTACCTACTATCCTCTTGCAGTATTGGAATGGTTAGGGATCTCCTTGAATTGTGATCTCTCTACCATGATGTAGAAATTTAAGGCATTTATGGTAGGTAGAAGGTACACCTTTTATAGCGTGTATCCAAGGTCAGCCCACCAAGATGTTGTATGGTAGATCTAGGTAGGGTACATGACAAATAGTTTCAATTAGGGTCGGGACCACTTCTAGGGGTAGTGTGATCAAACCTTTTCTTTCTCGTTCTCTATCATTGTAAGCCTTTATTGTGATTCTCTTATCTAGGAGGTCCTCAGAAAGACTGATGCTACAAATCATTTTCAATGTACACAAACTGAGGCCAGATCCACCATCTGTAAGGACTCGTTTGATTTTAGTAGATTGGATTTTGGCTTCCATGTGGAGGGATTTATTATGGTGAGGGTCAAGACCACAGAAGTCTTTGTGAATGAAAACAAGTTACTCTTATGCGGCTAAATTCCCAATCATAGCTTGGAACTGGGTAGCATTGATATTTTTCAAGAACACTGGATTCATTCAGAGCATCCTCAAGAACTTCTTTGTGGATAGGTGAGGTACGTAGAAGCTCTAAGATAGATATTTGTGTAGGATTCTTTCCTAACTTGGCCAATAGGTCATAACATGAAGCATGTCAAGTAGCAGTAGATGTTGCAGCTGGTGGATTTGCAGATGTAGAGGGATTATCAACATCTTGGATAGTGACTCTGGGTCTCTGTCTGGTAGCATAACAATCAACAACTTTGAGGATTATGGTATTGACCTGATTTTCATATTCTTTGAGGCGTCCAAAAAGATAGTCAAAACCAACTTGATATAATTTTCTTTTAGACTTCTACACATTTGATCATTTCCTGTGATATTGTTGGTTGAGTAATCATAGGGGATCACATTAGATGCATTGTTTTGATTGTGTTATGGAAAAGGTTGATTGTAGACTTTGAGCTTTGCATTGGATGAAGAAGTATTCTAGACTTCAACTTGGATTTTCCCATCATCAATAAGATCTTGTACAAAATGTCTGAGTTTCATGTACTTCTTGGTATCATGTCCTTTCATGTAATGATAATCACAGTATTTATTTTCTTTATACGAAGCAGGTTTGGGGGTGCATTTTCATCAAAAGGCCGAGTGTTTGGATAGACTATCATTCCTTGACCTGCAAGTTGTTTAAATATTACATCCAATGGTTCCACCAATGTTGTGAACTGTCATCATTTCCAATTGTTGTTATTGTAATTTTTGTTTTTGTTATTGTTACGAGGGAACAAATAAGATTGATTGCATGGTTGATTGTTATTCTAATTATTGTTCTGATTCTAGTTTAGATTGTTGTTTTGTTTTGATTTTGATTTTGATTGTTGTTGTGATTGTTTTGATTATTGTTATTGGATGCTTGAACATTTTGAACATGTTTGGATTCTATCACTCATTCATTGAAAACTCCTTTTTTTTTACTCTATAATTTTGGTTTATCATTGTTGGAAGGAGTATAGTGTTTGATGCTACCTTTCTGCAAAATCCCATTTTTGATATCTTTTCCCTTTTTGACAAGAGATTCAAAGGTGTTAGGTGAAGCCATTTTCATTTGGAATGACATCTCAAGGATTAAATTCATTGTGAAAATGTCAATTAAGTGACTATCAGGTATTTTCCATGGCATATGATTGCCAATATGCCTACACCGTTGTAACAAACTAGCAAAGGTTTCACCATTATTTTGCTTAGTATTGCACAAATCGTTGAGTGTTGCTTGATGCTCAATGTTATATGAATATTGTCCAACAAATTTCTTTGCTAAATGAGAGAATTTAGAGATTGACCCGTAAGGAAGGGCCATGAACCATTCTAAATTTGCGCCTCCAAGACTCCTAGTGAAGAGTCTCTTTAGGTAACTTTTTTTGTATGTGACTTCTTGATAGGCAATGTAAAATTCCTTGAGATGTTCTAGAGGGCATGTCTCTCCCTTGTATTTTTCAAATTTTGGCATCTTGAAGTTTGAAGGGAATGGTTGCATCATGGTAGACTTATCAAATGGATAGGACAAATCTCATCAAAGGAAATCTCCTTTTTGCCCCCATTTTGCAAACCACATGTACAAGGAATTTGAGCTGATTAATTTGCTGGGCTAAATCTCGAGGGTTGTGTGGAATATATTGCGACCTATAAGCTTGTCCCCCTCTAAAGTGTGCAGTCAAAAACCCAGTGGAGGTCATACCAATGGTAGGAGGGGATATGTAGTAGTATGCTCAAGATATGTTGATTGTAGATGTCTTCATGCCCATTGTCAGAAATGTAGATGATGTAGATGGAGGCATGAAAATCTATCCTATGTTTTTAACATTAGCACTTTCCCCTTGAGAGTTATTTGTCATCATTTGAGTGCTATTGTGTGAGGTAATGTTCGGAAAAATACTTAAGATCTGTTGGATTTGTTTGGTTGTCAATTGGACTGTTAATGCAGTTGTTGAAATGGGTATTGATATAGGAAGTGATGTAGAAGGTTCACTTGCAGTTTCTTTTCTGGTGTCACGTGATGAGGTTGCATTTGAATTGGAGGTCATGGTCATTCTTGTAGCATTCACAGCCTTAGTGATGTTACGGGTGAGAAGTGATTCATCAATCAGCAGGCATTGTGATGCCATTTTGAATGAGGTTCAAGACCGCTATTTTGACTAATGGTCTTTTCAACCATTTATAAATTATATGGATCTCGAAGAAAGTTGTTCACTCGTGTAGGTCTTTCTTCCTGATCCACTAACTCATTTTCTTCAGGAACATTGGTTATTTCATCAATTTGTGCTGTACGACCTTGAAAGAATTGAGTGGCAAAAGGATTCTCCTCATCAAAGGAGTTATTGGGTTCTGCACGCCTCATGTTTCTATCTTGTGATCGGGTAACTACCATACAATGGTAGACCTAGAAGAATGAAAGATGGGGATATGTTAGATTGGAAGATGAAATTGGATAGAGCAACGATCTTGTTTTGGGCTTGATTTTACTTTGATTGATTAGATTTTATTGGTCCATGTGTGATTAAGGATTGATTGACGATTGATCATGATTAATTAATAATTTATTTAGATATAAAAGTTTTAGAATAAAACCTAGGTATAAAAAAACCTTGTGATGACAAAAACACAAAGGATTAAATTGGATGAGATCTATTTCTACTTGAAGATAGACTTGTGATATCAAGAAAATAGGATATTACCAATGGATTTTAATTACTTGAGATAGACTAATGGTCTACAAGAAATGTTGTGTTTGTCTAAGGATGACGGTCTACAATACTTTTGATTAAGGTCATCCAACCTAAGAAAAGATTGATTTGATTTTGATCAAAAGTCCAAAAAGATTTGATATAATGCTCTGAGAATGATACATGATGATGATGGAAGAAGGAGAAATTTATTTGGAAACAAGAGGTTGATCTAGTCGTATTGCTCAAGAGTAAGAAATGCATGATTAATGGGATATTTGGCCATGAAGTTGCAAACTTTGTTGTTATATATGATAGAGTCAATTTCTTGGAATACTTGATTTCATGATTGATTGGGCAATGTGTTGATATTTCTTGGATTGGCAAATGGTTTCTTTCTATTCTTGATAAACTGGAGGAGTTGGAAACTTAACCTTCTTGTGTTTCTTGGAATCGGTCATGTCCTTATAGCGAAATTTTTTATTTTGATTGAGCAATTTAAGGTTTCAGGACAAATAATTTTAGGACCTCATAAAAGACAGAATTTCAAAAATCTTGGAAAAATTTGAAGCTCATTATTTTTAGGTAGAGACGACAGTCTTAGATGCAGATGGTAATTTGGTTAAACGCAGATGGTGAAACTTTGTAGATAGTGATTTGTGTAGATGACAATGCTAGAATGGAGATGAGAGTCAGTAGAAAAGACAATGTTTTGATGACTTGGCAAAAAATTTGATTTCTATTTGATTTTCAATGGATTTGTTCAATGGGAAGAACCAGTTTCATCATAGTCAAACCATAAAATAACATGCATGTGTCGCAAAAACAATTTGACAAGGAACAAAGAAACCTTGAAGGATACAAGCAAATGTGACAAGTTTTTTTGTTGGGGATTTCGTTCATGTTTTGGAATTTTCAATGTTCTTCAAGCACTTTAAACACATTCTACCTAAGGAATTGGTGTAGCATGAAAATATTTTCTTGCAAGCTTAGGCACACACACAAGAGATAATCAAAATACAACCATCAAGAAGCATGTAATGGATATAGTCATGACCCTGTATTAGCCGACTAAAAATGCTCTAGGTGGCACAAATGTATGAGTGATCTTGGGAAAGTTACTATCCTCCTTGGACAAACATTATAACCTTTCAGGGGTGTTCCAGGTACCTTCTATGCCTAGAGTGTTTAGTAAGGGTCTCCATTTGGTTGTATCCTCTATGTCCATGCAATCATGATTCAAGCATATATCCCCATAGATTTTCTTGACAAAATTGGTCACATAAACGTGATTGAGACCGTTAGGCCGTACTGATGTTGGAAAAGAGCCAAGTATAAGCTCAAATGCCACCCGAATCCTTAGGCTTTGGCCCCAAAGAGTAAATTTTATTAATGTTATAGGAATATTAATTAAATTAATATAAGGATGATTCTAGACGTCTATAGAAATAAGGCTATGTTTTTTTATTAAGGTAAACTAGAAATATGTCCTATGTAGACCCAACAACTAGGTCATTTTACGTACCCATATACAATATAGTTATGCAATTAAAATCTTGCAATGGAGAAAAGGAAAAAGTCTCATGGGACAAAATTATGAATTGAAAAAGAGATTATAAAATTAGGCAATAGATCATGTTGTGATGAATGAAGTAATGAATTGAGGTCTCCATAATAATCACCAAGAATAACGTCCATTACATGAATATAATGTAATTATCCATCAGATCAAGTGAAGGATGGAGACAACCCCTCAATAATGAAGTATCCTCAAAACCACTAAAGCATATTAGAAGCCAAAACAAATATCAACTATGAAAAAAATGTGCCTTCACTTGGGGTAATGAAGATACAATGGTGAATGTAGAAGAAACTCCATATCAATAAGAAAAGGATGAGGAATAAGTCTGACCAATGAAAGTGAGGAAGAAGAATTTAAAGTGCCTCCAAATGTGTCTCATCAAGAATAGGAAGTGTTACAATAAAGAAAAAAATAATTAATGTAGAAGACTCATGATCATCCTCCAATGGAGGTGGTGATGTGGAAGTGGGGAGAAGTTAAAGGTTGTTGTATATGGTATGCTAGTATTGTTGGCTATTTGGAGGTGGGGCTATTTTAGATGTCATTTTCCTATCCATTTGATTATTTCTTAGTTGTTCCTATAGAGGAAAGATAATTTTCTTTTGAGGTGGAGGGGAGTTATGCAAGTGAGGAATTATTGATCTATTGGGATAGTGTGCTGCTAGATGGTTGTGGGTTCTATTTAAGAACCCAATAAGGATATAAGAGCCTTGCAAAAAATTGATATTTAGGTTAAGGGAGCTTAGTAAAACCCTTGTCTCTTGTTTAAAGGTTTAATTATATTTCTGAAACCCTATTTTTTTATTAAGGAATTGGCCTCTTGTTCAAGGAAACTTAGGTTGGCCTTGTCTGATGGAAGTTCCTTTTAGTGGGCTCCAAGTCTGATGTGGGGTTCTTAGGTAATTAATTAGGGTCATCCTCTAATATTTGAGCCCTAAAATATGTATAATAGGAAACCTATCCCTCTAATTTTCACATGCATTACATACCTACAATTCATAATCAAGAGACATCTTCATTCAAGTAAGTTATTGTTTAGTCAAGACATCCAAGCTCAAGTAAGAATCCATTAGAGAATTCATCGATTATCAAGCA
>MU225332.1:183139-193250 GCA_018584345.1 Thuja plicata | reverse complement strand
ATAAAACTACAATATTCGTCATTAAAGGGCATGGTTTCATGATTTCCTTTTGATTTTTTTTGGAGTCTATGCTATTGCATCAACACTTGTGATAATCTTAAAATAGACATTGCATTATTGATGTATAAGGTGATTTGTACTTCAGATGTTGATTACAATTCCTTGTGAAATTTACATTTCATTTCATGGTTAATTCCTATACATGGGCTTGACCAAGGAAACCCTCTTTCCACAAGCTTGTCTTAATGTCCAGTCAATGTGACAAGCTTGATATCTTATGTTATATATAATTATATAATTTCCATGATCATAATGTGTCAAATTAATATGTCAAATGCATAAATAAATAAAGGTCGCAAGGAAACACATGGTTATAATGCAATGATATTACAGATCATTTTTCCCTTACAATAGGTACATTGTAAATATCAAAACTACAGGAAAAAAATAACATACATGGATAAGGGGAAAAAAAAAAATGTATCAAATGATACAAAGATAATATGTTGTTTCCCTAATTTAATCTAAAAATTGATGACGACGATGACGATGAAAATGACGATGACGATGACAATGACGATGATGATGACAATGATGATGATGATGATGACGATGACGATGATGATGATGAAGACGATGATGATGAAGATGACGACGACGATGATGACGATGACAACGATGGTGATGAGGAGGATGATGACAATGACGACGATGATGATGATGATGATGACAATGATGATGATGCCAACGAGGATAATGACGATGATGACGACGACGACGACGATGATGATGATGATGATGATGATGATGATGATGATGATGATGATGATGATGATGATGATGATGATGATGATGATGATGATGATGATGATGATGATGACGACGATGACGACGACGACGACGATGACGACGACGACGATGATGATGATGACCATGACTGTGATGATGATGATGATGATGATGATGATGATGATGATGATGATGATGACGATGACGATGACGATGATATGGGAATGATATATCTTGAGAACATTGTGAGGATGGTATTATTTATATCAAAATGGAGTATCACCAAAACAAAACAAGGATTTAGAATGGTATATCATGATGATTGATTGGATTAAGTGGATAAAGATGTTATAGCAAGATTATGGAAACAAAATGCTTGTATTATTTTTGGATGATTTTTTATATATCTTAGTAACATGTATAGATAAGAATTAATTATGGTTGAATAACTAATTTAGGATTATTTTTAAAAAGAGTAATGATATAAAATTATAATGGAATATCATAATCATATGATGATTAGTTATAATAGAGCATGGATATTACAGTGTTGTTGATAGTAGGTGATAATAAAAGATAATATTTCAAGGGATTATAATTAATGGATATAAATATGGATAGGATAAATGCTTAAAAATAATAATGGGAAGAAATATTGTGACCTCGAAGGACTTTTCCACAATGGAAAATATGCCACAAATTTGTAAATGTTGTTAATATGTTAAAACTAAAGGATAAAGCAGATGACATAAGTGATAACAATGTCATAGAGGATTTTTCATAGAATGATGCACCATGTAAAAAATCCTTTAAAATACTTAGCAAAATTATACATTAATTAGGTTTAAGATTGGTTCATTAAATACGTTGAATAATAGGGAAAATCAGTATGAGACATGGAGGAGATAAATTAGGATTTCAAGGAGGGTGAGAATAGATAGATGATATAATATTACAATAAGTGGAAAATATGTAGATAATCATATTTTCATCATGCTACTTATACAAGGCACCATTAAAATTGTTTTCACCATTGGACAAATGACTTATTTTTACTATTAAAAAAACAAATTAATTATAAGTAATTGATAGATTGATACTCCAAGTGTCTACCTAGGCCTTCATCTCTTTGAGATAGTTAATGGTGATATAATTTTCATTACATGCCAATAATATCCTATTTGAAGTAGTTTCTTTGTCAAGATAAAATCACTCTTTTACATTCCATTGATTTTGAAGTGATCACAATTTATGAATAATTTGGCCATATATCTATATGTTTGCATGTTGATGTTAGGAATTTGGTGTTGTACACCTTGCATGATGTTTATGATATTTAATTTATTATGTCTATGGTGCACATAGGATACCCAAGAATTATGTACATTACTACGAATTAAAATTTGAGTCAAATTTAAAATTTAAAGAAAAAAGAAAAATAAAATGTAGATGAGATATTCATACACTGATCAGATGTGATAACATATTTAATAGATATTTTTCTCAAAATACATAAATGTAAAATATCTTTACAAACTAACTATAGCTTAAAAGGCCAACTTGAGTTTTTATTCCATGTCAATTAAATAAAGCATGCCTCTTCAAATTATTCAAAATCACAAGTAAATATGTTCTTTGACTTGCAAAGATGTAGTTAATGTATATCAATGCAAGGACAACACTAGCTAAAATCTATAATATTTTCACTAAAGACAAAAAAAAAAAAACAGGGATAATATTTTTTTCATATTCACAAAAAAACATTTATTTTTTTCTATTTTTTTTGTGGATTTCCACCACAAAATATATAGATCCTACAGAAAAAAATGCTGAAAATTTTAGGAAAATCCATTGTATTTTCCATTTCTTTAAAATTTGGTCTAAGGTACATTTAGTATAGAGTATATCCACGTCTTGTAGAGATGGTCTAGTTGAAGATTATCAACAAAATAATTAATGTTTATGGTCCATCAAAAAACTCATAGGATAGGCAGCTATGAAGTCGAGTCTTGGCTTTCTTTCTTGCTCTATACTATGTGGAGCTCTCTTCTCCATCTAAGAAAACTCCTTGAATGCTCTTGTATCTTTCAAACATAAAGGTACTAGAAAAGATAAACTTTAATAGGTCTATAATGATTAAAGGTTATAAATCATACCCATTTTTGTCCTTAAATTTTATCCTTTTCAGTTATCATTTTACTATTTAAAACAATTTAGGCATGATAAATTTATCTATCTATTGTTTTACCTACATTCGTCCATGCATCATAGCCTTAGAGCCCACACAAAAAACTATAATTTCCCTTTTATGTGTGTGGGCTTAATTATTTTGATTATGGATTATGCTAAAGTGTTGCATGTGAAGAGGAACTGAAAGTATTTGAATGCGAAAGAATAAACAACAAATGCCAATTAGATGAAACAAATAGACAACAATTTTTTTTATCCTAGTTCACCACAAATGTGGTTACAGCCAGACTGCAGAGTATTGTATTAATGCTAAAGATTGAATTACAAATGAGAACCTATAGCAAATATAAAGACTCCAAAAATATTAAAATGAA
Organism: Thuja plicata; assembly: GCA_018584345.1. Lineage (NCBI taxonomy): Eukaryota > Viridiplantae > Streptophyta > Pinopsida > Cupressales > Cupressaceae > Thuja > Thuja plicata. The sequence continues at coordinate 189,897 of MU225332.1, read as the reverse complement.
GAGTGTTCAAAATCGAAGAGTCACAATAAGAGACAAAAGACTGTTGGCCTTCAACTCTCAACAAACTCCCACCTGAAGGACAACCAATGCTGCAACTGAACACCCAATACCTTGTTGAAGTGCTGATTTTTCTTTTCTTTACAAGCCCAATAGAAGTCCTTGCACTTTCCAACTTCTCTTTGGTGCAAACCTTTGTGAATATGTCTGCCAAATTGATCTTGGTATCAATTTTGATAACTTTCAACTTTCATTATTCAACTGCATGACGAACAAAGTGAGCATATGCGTCAATGTGCTTAGAGAAATGTTGTGATGAAGGATTATGAGCCATGAAGCTAGTGTTGCAGCTATCAGAAAACAAATTATATTCATTTTGATGAACTTTCAAGTCACCAAGCAATCGCTGTAGCCAAATAATTTCCCTTGCCCCTTCGAAAAGAGCCAAGTATTCAGCCTCTGCTAAAGAAAGAGAAATACAATGTTGCAACCTTGAAGCCCAACTGATAGCAGCTCAAGAAAACATGAAGGTATATCTAGTGGTAGACCTTCATTTATCCATGTCTCCGGCAAGATCAGAATCAGTGTAACCTTGCAAGTGAACCTTATTTCCTCCTAAATGTAAAGCATAATCTGAGGTTCCTTTTAGATGCCATAGTATCCACTTAACTACTTCCCAATGAGCATTCCTAGGATTGCTCATGAATCTTCTCACAACTCCCACCGCATGGGCAATGTCAGGGCAGGTACAAACCATTGCATACATAATGCTTCCAACTGCAGATTTATCAGGAATTTTCTCCATGAATTCCTTTTCTTCTTGTGTTTTTGGACACAATTCAGAACTTAAACAGAAGTAACCAGCAAGAGGAAGAGGAGTAACTTTTGCATCAGCCATGCCAAACCTCTCAACAACTTTATCAATGTATTGTTTTTGGGATAAGGTAATTTCCCTCTTCTTCCTATCTCTTGTGATTGTCATGCCAAGAATCTTCTTGGCTGCCCCTAAGTCCTTCATGTCAAATTTTCTTGCCAATTTCTCCTTTAACTCATTAATAATTCTTTTGTTTATGCCAGATACTAACATGTCATCGACCTAAAGAAGGAGAATTATGAACTCACCATTAGGAAGTGTCTTGAAGTAGACACATGGGTCTGATTCACATCTTGTGAAATTGTTTTCAGCCATGAAGTGATTGAATTTTATATACCACTATCTTGGGGCTTTCTTGAGGCCATACAAACTTTGATTTAGCTTGCAATAAATATGTTCTTGTCCCTTCTTGACGAATCCCTGAGGCTGCTCCATGTATAACTCTTCTTCTACATCATCATGTAGAAATGCGGTCTTCACATCAAGCTGTTCCAACTCAAGATCCCACATTCCTGCTAATGCCAAGACTATTCAGATAGTTTTCATCTTGACAACCGATGAGAAGATATCATTAAAATCTATCCCCTGCTCTTGATCAAACCCCTTTACCACCAATCTAGCCTTGAAGCATTTTCTGCCTTCATCTTCTTCTTTTATCCGGTATACCCACTTGTTCCTAAGTGGTCTTCGATTAGGCGGAAGAGAGACTAAGTCCCAAGTCTGATTCTTTAGTAAAGAATCCATCTCCTCATGCATCATTGTTTTCCATTTCTCATTATTGACATCTTTGAGAGAAGTTTTAAATGTTGATGGTTCTGAAAATTTTGAGACAAGAATTGAAGGCTCTGCTTCTTCAGCGAACAATAACTCATAATCAGAAAATTTAGAGGGGATTTTATTATGTCTAGAGGATCTCCTTAATCCTTGATTTTGATTACAACCAATATCATTTGTCATTGATTCATCATTCTGCAAATCGGAATTTTCAATTGGGTGGACTGTAAGCTATTCGACTATGTCTTTTTCCCCAAAATTTGTAAAGGATTCAAAATTGGCCTCAGAGAATATGATGTTATGTTCAGCGTTGGAGAAGATTGGGCTTACTCCCTACGAGTTTGTGTTTGAAAGGTAGTGTGACCCATGCTACATCCTACGCGAGCCATGCTGCTCTTCATGCGGGCTGGGTTGTTGTTCACGTAGGGCACCCTGCTCTCTACGCGGGCTCTGTTTTTCCTGCTGGTCAAAGACCATGTGATGCGGGCCTTGTTGTGGGTGAAAGGGGTTGGTGTGAGGTGTGTTGTGCTGCCCTGTTCCATGTTGGCCACACCTCATTCTTTGCTGGCTCAAAACTTCATGCGGGCCTGAGTTTTCTTCTTCACGTGGGCTCTCGTTTTCATGGAGACACTTCTGTCGCTGGCCCTACTGTCCATGATGGCCCTGCTATCCATGATGGCTGTGAACTCCATGCAGGGCACTCTATTCTTCCTGCAGGCTAGTCCTACCCGTGGCTTCCAAGGGGATATCTGCTCTATGAAGATTTTATTCTTTGCGTGGGCCAGAGACTCTATCATGCGGGGTGAACAGAGGAGTTATGTCCTCATCAAGAACATTGGCTGGGATGTGACTTAGGGGAATGCCACTATCAAATATAGAGGCTATCATTTCAACCAAAGATTGTGGTCTTTCTTGTTGCATAACAAGATCATTTTGTTCGCAGCCTATATGTCTATGAGAATTCACAGTGTCATCATTATCATGATTTGCAGAAGAAGAAGAGGAGGATGGAGATGTCATAGGTGTAGGGGCTAGAACAAAGGTGGGTGTCATACTAGAATGTAGAGGATGTGGATTTTGGTTATGAGAGGAGTCAAGGCCATTATTGATGGAAAAATCTATTAAAGGAACATAATATTTTATATGTTTTTCCTCTCATAAGGCTGGAAACATTGTCTCATTGAAAACGACATCTCTACTCCTCATGATTTTCTTCTCAATTGGATTCCACATTTGAAAACCAAACTGATCTTCTCCATAGCCCATGAAGATACATTGCTGGGATTTAGAATCCAATTTGCTCATCTTTTCTTTAGGAACATGAACAAATGCCTCGCAACCGAACACACGGAGATGGGAATAAGAGATTTGCTTTCCCAACCACTTCTCTTCCGAGATACCAAAATCTAATCAAGATGAAGGACTCTGATTAATTAGATATACAGCTATATTGCAAGCCTCAGCCCAAAACTCCTTGCTTAAACCAGCATTGGAAAGCATGCATCGTGCTTTCTCAAGGATGGTTTGGTTGAGTCTTTCCACTACTACATTCTCTTGGGGAGTGAAAGGAAGAATCTTAATTCTTCGAATACCTTGGTCTGCACAAAAATTGTCAAAATCCAAAGAGAAAAATTCTCCTCCATTATCCATTTTTAAGCATTTAATCTTATGACCACTTTGATTTTCAACAAGTGCTTTGAAAATTTTAAATTTTGAAAACACTTCAGATTTGTGAGAAATTATATAAATCCATACCTTCCTTGTAGAATCATCGAGAAATGTGAAAAAATAATTCACCCCTCCATGAGAGGTTACCTTTGTAGGACTAAAGATGTCTGAGTGTATGAACTCCAATGGTGATGTCTTCTTGTCATGGCCATTCTTCAAGAAGCTAACCCATTTTTGTTTCCGACAAGGACAATGTTTGCAAAACTCCAAATCTGCAGATTGAAGACCGGGTAATTGATCTCAGTTCAGCATAACCTCAAGTCCTTTCTTTCTCATGTGACCCAATCTTTGATGCCAAAGGGCAGCATCGCTGCCCACAAGAGTCATAGCAGCTCCCACCTCACCAATAGTTTCAACAACATAAAGGCTACCCACTTTATCGCCTTTTGCAATAACCATAAAACCACTGGTGACTTTCTATTTGTCTGTGAGAGTGGTGAGAAAGCCTTGTGTATATATCTGACTCACGAAAATCAGATTTTTTTTCAATTTTGGAATATGCTAAACATCTTTTAACAGCCATTTAACTCCTCCATTTAAATGCAAAACAATATCACCTATTCCAATAATTTCACATGAATTATTGTCCCCCAAAATTTTTTTCCAAACTCACCTTCTTGGTAGTTTGTAAATAAATCCGTGCAAGAAGTAGCGTTAAAGGAAAAACCAGAATCTAGGACCCAAGATTCAGATGTTGTGTCGCTTGTGGAGAGAATTAAGGTGTAGTCATCTCTATCATGAGCTATGTTCGCTCCACTGTCCAAAACCTTTTGTTGTGCCTTCTTGTATTTTCTACAATATTTCTTGACATGACTAGATTTGCCACAAAACCAATAGTCGCCTTCTCTTCCTCTAGATTGTGATCTTCTAGCTGATTGTGGCCACTGATTGTAATTATTTCTGCCTCTATGTTGGCTTCTTCCTCTATTTTTAGTGCTGACCATGGTAAGAAAATCACCAGATGGAGTGTCTTTGTTGCTTCTTCTTTTATCTTCACTAAGTAAAGTGGAAACCACTTCAACGTAGACCGGCTTCTTCTTTGTGGAATTTATAAGTGCTAACAGTTGTAACTATGGGATCCCAACTGTCAGGTAAGTAACACAACAAGATAATGGCTTTGGCTTCGTCATCTTGTGTCATGCCAACTGAGGTTGTTTGACATAGAAAAGTATTTAAATCATTTATATGATTGGACATCGCAGCCCCTTCCTTCATTTTAAACTTCTAGAGTCTCTTCATAATGAAGATTTTATTTACAGCTGATGCCATCTCATACATGCTCTGACATTTGTCCCAAATTTATTTTTCTATCTTCTCATTCAAGACATTGAACAAGACATTTTGCGATAGCGAAAGAAAGATTGATGCCATCGCTTTATCATCTATTTTCTTTCAATCTTCATCTGACATCGCAGCTGGTTTCTTGGTTTTTCCTTCCAGCACAACTGATAAGTCTTGCTTGATCAGCAAGGAATGCATGTGCACTTTCCACAGGCTGAAGTTCTTGCCTGTGAATTTCTCCACTTTCGTATCCTCCATCTTTCTTGAAATTCAACGTCGATTTCCAATCTGCACAACTTGTGCTCTGATACCAATTGAAAGGATTCAAATGTGAAAGAGTAAATAGTAAATGCCAATTAGAAGAAAAAAATAGACAACACAAAGTTTTATCCTGGTTCACCACAAATGTGGTTACATCCAAACTGCAGAGTATTGTATTAATGTTAAATTTAAATATCGAATTACAAATGAGAAGCTACACCAAATATAAAGGCTCCAGCAATATTATAATGAAGAGTCTTTGGAATCGAAGAGTCACAATAACAAACAAAAGACTGTTGGCCTTCAACTCTCAACAAGAACCCCCCTGCCAAGAAAGGAATTGAGTTTAGAAAGAATGTAAGAGTATATTATGGTGACACTTCATTAGAGTAGAATTCTGTGGATTCGAAAGGGGATGAGTTGTATCATGTTGGTATTAGAAAAATCCCTTGGCTTCGTCTTGCTGCAAAAGGGTTGTGTTGTCTGATTATAATAGATTAGATTATGTCTGCTATGAAGATTACATTCTAGATTCTATGGACGCCAATAGGGACAAGAAAGTTAAAAGAAATATCGGTAGCTCTATGAGAAAGTCTGGGTCTCTTTTGTTTAAGACCAAAAATTCATCCAGGGGAAATATTCTTGATCCTACAAATACAATGGCTCCCAATTCTCCTATAAAGCCAAATCAAGATGATCTGATTATTAATCGAGCCATTGAGGTTGACATGCTTGTGGTTATGGAAACCCCAAATAAAAATGACTTCTCTATGTTGGAGACACTAAGCATTAACAATGATATTAAAATATTGTTGAATAACCACAATGTGGTTTTCTCTTTGATGGTAGGTGAAATCGTTAGCCTTAAGGGATGTATACCCTCCTCTAAACAATGATTAGATCCTATTTTGGAGAGCATCAATACCATGGCGTGGTGATTTAGTGAGCTGAAGACAGATCAATAGAAGCGAATAAACTATATAGAGGATACCCTTACAATAATGAAAGACAAGGTATAAGCTATTGTCATAGTGAGAAAGACAGTCACGGAGAACTCCATTGGGCGTCTCAATAAGCTGAATGAACAAGTAGTGGGTTTTGAGGGTTTATCTAAGGATATGAATGCCTCCCCTTCTGTAACTGTTAAATATTCCAAAAAATTGCACATCAAGGACATGGGTTGGACCTAGAGAGCATATTCTACTGTAGATAATGTAAAAATGGATGCTCTACCTGACCCACCTACCAATTTACATAGAAAGGAAAAGGGGGTTACCCACATTGATAATCTTGTTAGTAAGGTTAGGAATATTAATGCGGATTTAACTCAAAAGAATATAGATTTACCTAAGAGGTTGTTGGTTGTTGGGGCATTGTGCCCTGTGTTTTGTTCCTTTTGCTTGGCGTTGGTCTTGTTGTTGGTTTAATACTGGTTATATAGCTTATCTTTTGATGTATTGAACTTGGGTTTTCGGTCATTGTAAAACTAGTTTTCCCTTTAGTCAAAAACTTTGAAGTTGTTTGTTTCTCATAAAATCAATAAATTCTAAGAAATGACTTGTAACACTAAGTGAAATGACTCTAAGAAATATAAATGTACGTTACTTCACCAATAGAAGTATACATAATTGTGCCTATGAACTATGAAATGAAAATTTGAAATTATTACTATTTTATAATTTTATAAATTTAATTAAAAAAATGCTTTTGAAATTTTACTTCACACAATATATTTTAAATAAATTCATCACTTAAAAGTTAATAATTCTTTTTACATACTGAAAAATAAATTGTAATGACATAAATATTTTCACAAAATCATTTAATTAAAAATTTGTACCTA
>MU225332.1:171434-183039 GCA_018584345.1 Thuja plicata | reverse complement strand
ACCTATGTCGACACGTGCCCTGCCACAAACTACTCGATGATATTCAAGCAGCAGTGCCCTCAGGCTTACAGCTATGCCAAGGACGATACCGCCACATTCGCTTGCGCCTCCGGTACCGACTACAGTACTGTATTTTGTCGCTAAGTATATATAGGATTATGTTTGCGTATGGAATAATATATTATAAGGTAATGTCATCTTCATGTTGACGCCAGTGGTGAAGCCGCATAGGTCGTTGCGACTTTCAACTCACACCACTTATCATCAATAAAACATGCCTACCATCTCAGCAGTAATGAGAGAAGGGTAATTTACATGTAACTCAGTGTTATGAGAAAATTTTAGTATATACAAAAATAAAGTATTTTCTTTATACTTCAAAATTAATGTCGCCTCTATATTTTTTTTCAAACTGTTATTTCATAGTTATGATATTAAATGCCTTTCTTTCAATTTTGCCCAGCTATCTTGTTGAAAGAATACTTATCTTTCAATATTTGCGTAGCTATTTTGTTGAAAGAATGTAAACTGGTTTTCTTAAAAGAGGAATACACAAATCTAATTATACATCATCTTATAATTTTTTCATATAAAATTTAATAATGATAATTGTGTTTCTGTAAAGAATTTTCTTACCCAAGAGATCATATAATTTTATAAAACACTATTCATTTATTTCTCAACCCTTGACTTGTATAGATGGAATAATCACTTATCCTTATACATGGTAATCTACGGTAGGAGGTCAAGTAGTTATTGTAAAAGATAGTGTACATGTACAAGAATTTTTTTTGAGCCAATCTATACTTTGTACTATATGTTTAAATACGATTTCGTCAACTGTAAATGATTCAGAATGTCTTTAGAAGTCTAACACATCTATATGCGAGGAGTATCATTTTAATGTATTTGTGAGTGAAAAGAAAGTAGAAATATTTAGTGTGTACATAAGAAATATTTGTTTATATATGTATTTTATGATTGCACAATAAATGCTAGTAATGTGCATTTTGTCGTTGCAAAATAGATCACCAGTTTTTTAATATTATGGGTGCAAAGGGGGAAAACTATGTTTATGCATTTTGTGAGTACAATGAAATAGTTGTGTATAAAAAAATTTAGCACAAAAGTAGTGGATCATTGTGTGAATTTTGTGAGTATACAAAGGATTTTATTTTCAAGAATAAAAATGTTTATTTTGAGATGGAAGAGCTTTGGGAATCCTTTAATGGATGTTAGAATAATTAATTTGTTTTATTAAAAACTTGAGACTAAAATTATAAATTATAATTGATACTTATTTTCTTTTTTTATGAATTTACATATCTAATTAGAAGCTAAAACATTATTATTTAATTAAAATTAAATATGGTTAAATTATCAAATAAATTTAATTTAAAAGATTGTAGCTCAAATGAAATATCTGAAATACTCATAAACTATACATAAATAGTTAAAAGTTAAAATTGCAACTTTTATATTAAGTTACATGCTAAATGAAATTTAAAAAGGTAAAAATAAAATAGAACATTTTAGAAAGGTAAAATATTCTTAAATATCATCCTTTAATATCACAACAATGAATTTTTAAGTTTTTAATGTAAAAATTCACCTTACAAAGATGAAAAAATTAATAAAATAGTTTAAAATTTCAATTATAAATTAACAACAAAACTGCAAATTAAGGTAAAACTTATAATAGCTGAAATTCAAATTGATTAGATATTATGATATGTAACGTATAATTATTTAATATGAAAATAAAGCTATATTCTTTTGCATGACCAATGTCATTTTTCTAAAAAAAATATAGACTTGTAGAAAACTAAAAAATAAAAATTATTATACTAATTTAATTTGAGAATTATTGGAAAAGAAATCATATAATTAAGTCCATGACATTGTTGGCTATAAAATTTACCACTAACAATCATTATTCTTGCAGCAACAAGACAGTTGTTCAAACCCCCCCAAAAAAAAATCACATCCAACGGATATGCATAAAGGTCAAGGTGGCAATGATGGCATATAGCGTAGAATTGTGACTAGTAAGCATATCCAAAACACCATCTACAAAATCAACTAGTCGACAAAATGAAAATGACTAAAAGTTTTAGTATATTTTTTTAAAATAGTAAAAAAAGGAAAGAAGAAAAGCACTTAAGAGGAAGTGAATGCACATGCATTTGACAAATTTGAAAAAAAGACTCCCACGGGAGGTGACATGGTTAATTTTGAAAGCCATAACTGGACAAGCATGATTGCAGCGTATAATGTAAAATTGTATTCGTTTGATTTAAAATGACCTTAGATAAGAGAATTACACTCTCGAAGTGCCTCATAAATATAACTAAAACATTGCGAGTTCCTTTCAAAGTAAGGCCCACAAAGGATGAAGGGACAAGCATTTTATGACAGATTTGAAACGTATTTATATTAAAACCATTTAGATAGTACTTGACAACTGAGGTATTATGTCATGGTTTGAAGACTGATATAATTATTATAAACATTACCATCAATTACTGGGCAACTAAAATTGCTCAGCAAATTAAAGAAATAAAAAATAGATCGCTCAGATTTATTTAATGGCCAACTGATCTAATATAATAAGCATTACCATCAATTACTAGATAGTGAAAATTTCTCAACGAATTAAAATAATATAAAATAGGGGGCTCAAATTTATTTAATGGTCATGTAGTTAATATCTCCAAATATCCATCGTTGATGTTTAAAAAATAGACCATCCTTTTCAAATAAGAAAATGCCTTCACGCTAATTAACTAAATTCAACATGCATTGTCATAGCTTTTGGAATTTAGGAAACTTTAAGATATGGAAAGTTATAGATCGCTGCTTTGAACAAATGTAAATAGATTTTGACAATGCAAAAAATGACAGGTAGGAAATAGCAGAAGTCTCTCGTAAGATAGGAGACTTTGAAGTCGGGTCTTAGCTTTGAGCCTAACATACGGAGCTCTCATCTCCGTATAAGTAACTAAACTTTCTGTTGAATACTTAAACGTATCCATCTATTGCTAAGATCCTGAAAAATATCTGCTTGGAAAGATTCGTATTCTTTATAATTAATTGTGAAATATTCTTTATAAATGTTTCAGCTAATATTCACAATGTACTGAGTGAGAATTCGTATCCAGGATTCATTGTCAAAATGTAGAAATTCAGGATGATCTGGAACATTGAGGGCCCATTTCAAATATTGGATAAGGTCAATTCTGGAAGATGTTCAAATTTGGGAAGATACTTATGTTGAAAAGGATTTCAGGAATATGAATTGCATCCATTTCGTTCACCCGTAAGATGACTGAGAATGATTTTTGGAATATGGATTGGATCCATTTGGTTCACCCGAAAGATGACTAAGAAGATGCCTAATCTAATTGATAAAAAGATGTAGCCTACCAAAACCCCTTCGGATTCCCCCTCCAGCTTCAATATCATTCAGGTTTCAATACAGGTAGTTTACTGCATATAACGAAACAAAGAAATAAATTTCTTATTTTTGTGTTTGGTAATGCAGACAACATGGAAGAATGGATATACAAAGAAGCAATTTAGTATGGTGTCACCAATTTTTCCTATAGAGTGTGCAGAGACGCTTCCACGAGTCTTCTTGTAGCATCTTCATCTCATTATAGAAATTCTCGATGAAAGATTTTGCCTTTGCATTCAATTCCTCACAAGTCAAATTTTCCTCTTTTTCTCTATCACCAAATGAAAATGTTTTCTCATGCTCATAGACCCGATGAGAATATTGAACTTGGTTTGGAGAAGTCATGGACCTGACGACATATTAAATTTAGTTTTATAAAATTTAGAATTGGAATTTGAAATTCCAATTCCACCTACTTGGGTGGAAGACGCATACACCCATTTTGGAGCAAAATTAGAATTTCGAAATTCTAATTCCAATTTTTTTAGATAGACACAAACATGGAAGAAGAAGTAAAACTGGGAATTAGATAATGCCAATTCTAGTCATATTCTAGCTACCAAATGGGCCCTAATGGTTTTTCACATTTTAAATACAAATATACTATATACTAATAATAAATAATGAAGAGTTGTGATCAATAGACACAATAAAATCTAAAATCTTCTAGAGAAAGGTTGGAATGTTTTTGATAGAAAAAGCAACAAGAGGGTGTTGGCCCATGGAACAATGGACTAAAAGCACATTAACAGCATATTAATGGACCTAGTCAAAGCATGTATAATAGTTTAACAGCATAGACACCAAATTAACTCTGCCTCTATCAAAAACATAAGTCACAGTACTGAACCACAGAATTAAACCAGATAACTTAAGATGAACAGTAGCATAAAAAGTATCAGTTTTGAGCCACACAGGGCTACACAAAAATAAACAAAAACTAACAATATTACGAACAACAAAACAGGGGATCCGAGGGCCTAGCCCAGCCAAAATTAAGCAGCACATGGACACCAGAGGTTAATTCTTCCCACCCAGCTGTTTGGACAACAGGGTCCTAGCCCACTCCTCCTGCAGAAATAGGAATAGGTCTTTGTTGTCCTCGTCTGCTTCCAGTTTTCTGCCCGCCATCTTTTCCTACGCATTACAGAGGGTCGTAGCCAAAGCATGCATAACCTTCAGGGAAAATTTGTCAGTCCTCGTGCAATGGTTCATCAGGTCTTGCATGTTCTTCTTAATCTCCCCAATGTCCTTGTCTAAGTTAAAGAACCTTGAGAAAGGTTGGAATGTTGAGTTGTTGTTGCATACAAAATTTCTCAAGCTTGTTTTGTGCTTCGTTGCATCATTCAATCTAGAATATATAATGGCACCAGTTTCAGATCATGTGTTTCTTCTTATAGTTGTATTGGTCATATCTGTATATAAAAGAAGAAAAATTAGAGAACAACAAGAGGGATTTTGTATGATATACAACTTTTAAAGTTGGTTCATTTCTTCTTTTCTTCTTGGCTTTATTCCTACCTACATAATAGGCAGAGATCTCTCTATATAAATGACAAAACCTTTCTTTATATTGATCTATCTTCATTCTCTCTTTTCTACATACAATAAAGATACACCATATAATGACACGAGTATCACATTTTGCACTTCTTCTTGTGGTTAGACTGGCCATATTTATTTACATGCAAGGTAAGTTGTCTGAGAAACATAATACATGTTGTAGGTAGTTGAATAGTATATTCATTCCACGGCTAAAAATAATAATATGTGTGTGTATTTTTTTTAAGAGATGGGAGAAGTAAAGTTTGATATATGAAACCAATGTGGGTACACATTTTAGGCAGTGGGATTACTCAGTGGAGGGCAGCGGCTGGACCAAGGCTAGACATTGACTGCTAATTTGGTGGTAAGGACACGATCGACAAGATTTTGAGACTGAACCGGCTCCACTTTTTATGCAAGTGGGAAAGGAAGTTGTCAAATTGGTGACTGTGGTGGCCATCTAAGCTCCACACTCTCTAGAATTGTTCCCACCATGTTGGTACTATACACCTGGACTGACCAGGACTACTATGACATACTTCTTGATGGTAGATGCTTCAAATACTTCATGCAAGATGGACCTTTTTTAGCTTTATATCAGCATTTTTTGTTTTTTTAAATCTCTATTTAGGCAATAGTTTTAATTACAAAAATAAAAGTATGACTCCCATGCAAGGATGGGGTTTTAGATATGTCTTCTTTTTACAAATAAAGTGTGTTTTTATCTATTTTTGGGGATTTCATGCCTTTCTTTTCTATCCTACATATTATTTTTCCTAGAGGGCTTTCTTGTGTGATGAACAATGTTAACAAATTATAAATACAGTTACTCTATATTTTTGTAAGAAACATGTAATAATTGTGTATGACTTCATAATAGCGGCATGATGTAATTAGAGTTGGAATATGAATAAATATTTCATTATGTGTTAAAATCTATGTGTTCTTAGAGTTTTTTTTATATCTCCACATTCTCTAGATTTTACATTTGGTATCAGAGCATAAGACCAAGAACAAGAATGTGGGCATGATATTATCATAACAAAGGTTATGAAATCGAGGGTTATGAAGAAAAGTAGCTGAAAATATATTTAAAAGTTGAAAATATATTTGAAAGTTATTAAAAATTCCAAAATATGTTAGATGGTTAAAAGTATAAAGGAATGTTATTATTGTCTCAAGAAGAGCTCATTACATTAGAAGAAGAAAGGTTTTTCAAGTTGTAGCATTTTTTCACAATTACTAAAATTTAGATAAGAGAATTCAAGTTCTTTGATGAGATCAAGAGATAGGAGGAATTACATTTTTTTTAAAGACGTGTTAAAATTTTATTTTTATTTTTTCAATGGGGAAGATAGAAAAAGGTAAAAAAAAAAAATTGAGTTATATTTGTGAGAAAGACATTTTGATTGATGAATTGATTAAATAACAAAATGTAATCCATAATTGGTAGAAAATTTGAATTTTTTTTAGAAAGGAGAGATATGAATATTTATGTCAAATTGAGAAATTTGAGAAAGAATTGGAGAAAGTTAAAATGGACAATGTAAAGTTAAAGAAAAAATTAGAATTGTTTAATGAAGTATAGAAGGAAAATGAAGAATTGAAAAATTAGCTAGAATTGTTGAAAGAAAATGAGTTTTCAAAATCAAACATATCAGTTTATGATGGTGTATGTGATACAAATGATTTGTGCCTATTTGATATGGATTATCTAGCCAAAGTTTCTGCAGCTAAAGAGATTGAAGATGAAGGTAAGGACATTTCTGAAGGTATGGATGTAGTTTGTCATGATAATAAGAATGGATGCTTTGAAAATAATACTGGTTTGAAGATTATACAAAAATGAGATTTAGGGGAAGAGGACTAGGAAAACATGGGCAAGGCAAGAGAGCTCATCCAATCCATTTGGAGGTAAAAATATACCAGCCTTGGATTTGGTAAGAAAGAGAGATATGATGTTACAAGTGTTGTAGGTTCAGATAAATCGGATCAAGGAAAATAATGCATGAAGTGTTCTCATTTTCATAGGGAAGGACATCAAGAGAATAAATGTTTGGATCTTCATCATTGTAGAATTTTTGGGTTGAGTAATCACTGTGAGAAGTCATGTTAGAATAGAAACTGTGATGGAAAATCTACAAAAGGTTCTCTACGGGTTGAATATGGATGGATCGATGGGTCCTAATTTTAAAAAGGGAAAAAAATGTTGACAAGGTTGTACAAATGTAGAAGTTTGCATGTCGAAAGTGATGATGGTGGATCAAGGTTCAAATATTTGAGTGAAGTGTTTGATGACTACTTGTTTTGATGGACACATGGATGTGTCATTAGTCTTCTTTATATTAGAGAAAGGAGTTGAAGACTGAGCCTTGTGATCTCTCATGAAAGAGAGAAATATGTAAATGGATGGATGACTTCTATCAGAAGTATACTATGTGGGTCAATCAGAATAAGTAGCAAAAAATCAGCTTTTGGCACTTCAAGATCAAATCATGAATCTTCCCTACATCAAGGGGGAGTATGTAGATGATTTATGCTTTGAATATTTTTAATGCAAGCTGGAGCTTTTTAAATTTTATTGCAGCTTTAATTTTATAGCTTTATTTAGGCATTATTTTTTATTGCAGAAATAAAGTATGACTCACCTATAAGGTTGGAGGTTTAGAGTCTAATTTTTCAAATTAAGCATATTTTTACCAATTTTTGGGACTACATGCCTTGTTTTTTTATCCTACGCATTGTTTTTCCTAAAGAGCTTTCTTGTGTGAGAATGATATTAATAAATTATAAATTCAATTGCTTTGTATTATTGTGACCAGCCTACAATAATTGTGTAAGACTTCATAATAGAGGCGTGATATAATTGGAGCTATAATATGAATAAATATTTCATTATATTTTAAAATCTGTATGTTCTTGGATTTTTATTTTTATATCTCCCCGTTCTCTAGATTTTATAGTACCTTGGTAGACAACTTCAATATTCCTCTCTTAATCAACTCAATCCATACATAGTGCACTGCCCCTACATGCAGAGTCGATGTGAGTGTTGTGTGCCCTTCCAAGTTGAAGGTTGATGGTAGATGCAACAATATGTGTAATGTCTTTAAAAGTGATGAGTACTTCTTACACCTATGCTAAGGGTGATAATAATAAATTATGATTGATGCTTGTTTTTTTGTTTTACCAATCTATGTATCTTAGGTGGGTCAAGAAGATAATGCTTTGGTTTTTAGTGTTTTTTTATTGATTGAACTCTTGTCATTCATTATAAGAATTACATTAGTCATTTTTTTTTAATTCCTACATATATAGGAATTTGAGGATTATTGTACTCTTGGGGAAATTGTAACCATTACCAAACACATTATTTCATTGTGTTTAATGAGTGACACCTATTGGAGATGGTGTTTATTTTAAATTGGTTGTATCCATCAATAATTATTTGTCTATTTGAGAAATTAAAATAAATATTTTCTAATATTTTAGGAATTATTTATCCTCCTTTTACGTATTTAGATGTTATTGTGAATCTAAATTTTGTATTAAGAAATTTTTGTTATGTGAATAATTTACAAACCATGTATGTTACATGTGAGTATGATTATTTCCCATGTTCTCATGTTCTTATCTAGAATCGCGTACATATAGTATCCTCACAATTTTCTGGTTGTTATCTTTACTGGGTTGTACATTGGGATCATGGTCATGCATTTTGAATATTATGTGAGCATCTCAAATTGTCTCCTTTGTATGTGTCTTTATCATTTTGTAATGTTAATATATATTTCATTAAACTATTTTATCACCATAATATATCTAAAATTGTGCATCAATATACTTTTGCGATGTAGGCCTAATATTTTAACTTATTTGTAAAATTATATTTGACTCAACTAATCACAGAAAATATAAATTATATGCAAACACAAAATACAATTTATTATGAGATGAATGGAAGAGAAGAAGGAATTTTTATTTAATTATCCATGATTTTGAATGCTTATGTGGGAGTTTTAATTAGCTTTATCAATTTAAATTATGTGGATGGGGACATGAAATAGGAAACAGGATTTAGTAAAGTCTATTAGGGAGTGATGGGGAGGTCACCTCACTATCCTAGACTCCTACTCTCTCTTAGGAATCTCACCTTGGACCCTATTCCCTTCAGGATCCTCTAGACTCAGACATGAGTCCCTTAGGGTTACTCTCAGACCCTAACTAGAAGGATTTCTACACTCCCTCTCTCCTAGGTTTCCTACCCACCAAAAGTTTCACTCTTTACCTCCTCCTACTCTTCATGACTGAAAAAAGTCAGTCATTTACCTTCTCCTTCTATCTCTCTCCTACAAGTTCCCTAGCCGGACCATTCAGCTCGCCTAGGACTTGTTTCCAACTTTGACTAGCCACTTCTCAGACACAAACACAAGAATAGAATAGAAATACATAATGGGTACCTTTTGACAGTCACACCCCATAAGCCTGATCATGAGAGTCAAAAGGTATCCATCAAACTGAATTGAACTTAGAATAATACTCTACAAAAATCAGCACACAGTACAAGTTTTCACAGAACACACCGAGAACACTTCTTTATTGAAAATCAGAAAGTTTACAATGCACACACACAGAAATACTACTTTTGCTAGCCTTTTCAATTACAGTTCTTCAAAAACAACAACCCCCTACAAGTTTTTTCTTCCTCGATTATATATTTGGCCTCTTCTTGATTTGTAACCGTTTTTAGGTTACCTGCCGTCTGAAGATTCTTAACTGCCTCGGCTCTTCATCTTCTTCCTGTAACTGTCATCATTCTCATCATCAACATGGTTGACGATGTGGATCTCCTTTTCCTCCATGGCATTCTCTTTCATTTTTATCATGAGCGACTTTTCAACTTCCATCTACCAGGTTGGCAAGTCAATCTATTCTCTTCTTTACAGTCGCGGTGTCGCAATGCTTTCTCAGCTCGATTAGGTGCTTACTTTACTCTGAGTGTTTTAATCGCATAGTCATGAGTCATAAAAACTATGCATGTCTTAGCCCTGTGACTTTGTGATACCCTGTTGTCGCGCGCTCGTGCCACTTCCAACCGAGTTGCCTAGTCCTCTGCGACTGTGCGCTGCATTGTTGTCGCGCACTCACACCGCTAAAACACTGGCTATCAATTTCTCTGTGACCCAGCGATGCAGTGTCATCACATTCTCGCACACCCATAACACTAACTGTCCATTACTCTGCGACTTTGCGATGCCCTGTTATCGCGCACTCACAACGTGTCTAGATGAGCTACCTTTTGTTCTGCGGGTACGCGATACTTTGTTGAAACCTTTTGTCGCAGTGTCGCAAGCTCTACTCACCATACCTACCGATTCATCTGCGATTGTGTGACGAGCTATCGTCGCATTCTTGCAACACTTAAACACTAATAGCCGGTCACCTCACGATTGTGCGATGCCTCCTCGTCGCGTCCTCGCAAATTTTTTCCCTTAGCCGCCGATTACCTTCCGACTGTGCAATGAGCCATCATCGCCTTGTTGCACACATTTCCTGTTAACCACCCATTAGCTGCCGACTATGTGATACACCCTTGTCACATTGTTGCACCAGCTTTAAACTTAGCCTCCCATCAACTCGCGACTGTGCGATAAACATTAACATCACCTTGTCGCGATAGTTTTCCCTTAACCGCTGCTCATCATGCGATTGTGCGATAAGTGTAAGGTAACCGATCTTGTGCTAAACTGGAAGAAACCATTAGGGTTTAGGAGAGAAAAAGAAAACTATTACCAAATAGAACTTCACCGCTAACTGTGACCTGCTCCATTGGTCACTCTGCTAACTACTAGGGCTTGGAGCAAGAAACCCTAGGGTGCTCTGCACCATACTCCCCCCCTCTGAGAAAGAGAGATTAGTTTGAATTAGTCGGCAACAATGCCAAACTAATTCCTTGCTTTCTATAGTCTTCTTCATCCATCCATGTAGCTTCTGCTTCTGGTAACCCTAACCATTTTACAAGGTATTCTCTGTATACCCTGCGTCGAGTTGTTTTCTGCACTCGTGAATCCAGGATTTTCTCTGCTTGCAACTTGGACTTAGTCTTCACCTGTATACCTTGAACATCTTTTCCTATTTCCTCCTGCTGAGTAATCTCAGGTATCACTGGTCCTCTGTATGGAATAAGATCCTGCAGATTAAAAATAGGTGATCTATCCAAATTTTTAGGTAAATCAATTTTATAGGCATTTTGCCCATACTTCTCCAATATCTTGTAGGGACCTATTCTCCTCATTTTCAGCTTAGTAGGAATCCCCTTCTATAATCTGGGTTTGTTCAGATGTACCATTACCAGATCTCCAATTTGAAATTAAACTTCTCTCCTCCCTTCATCTGCCTTCTCTTTTAATTTCTGATTTGTTTCAATCAGATTCTTCTTCACCTGATCATGTATCTCCTTCATAGACTATGAAAATTCATCAGCATGTCCACTTATCACTCCCTATCCTTTCAGCTCTCTGAGTTCACAAACTCCACGTGGATGCATTCCATATACAATCTGAAATGGGATTTTCCCTGTAGTTCTGTTAACACTATCATTAT
>MU225332.1:157288-171334 GCA_018584345.1 Thuja plicata | reverse complement strand
TCAATTATGGATTTCCAATATGCTGGTTTATTAATTCCCACAAAGAAGGGGATTCCCAAGTAGACTGATGGAAGAAGCTCTTCCTTAAAACCAAGAATCTTTACAATCTTTGAAGAAACTATGGCATTGGTAAAAAAGATAAAAACTTTAGATTTAGGAGCACTGATTTGTTGACCTGAAATAGCAGTATATGAATCTAATATATACTTAATTACTCTAGCTTCTTGCACAGCAGCATACCCAAAAAGAAAAGTATCATCTGCAAATAAGGAGTGTGTAATAGCAATTGATGTTCTAGGAATCTGAACTCCCCTCCAAAGACACTGATTATGTTTGAAAGTTATCATTCGGCTGAGGGCATCAGCCGTCAGGATAAATAATGATGGGGAAATTGGGTCCCCCTGTCTAACTCCTTGTGTAGGAGAAAAGAAACCTAAAGAAACTCTGTTAATGATCACTGAGAACAAGGCACCAGACAGGCAAGCTTTAATCCATTTACACCACTTGGAAGAAAATCCAAATTTTAAAAGAACCCTTATGAGGAAGTTCCAATTGACCTTTTCGTACGCTTTCATCATGTCCAATTTAACTACAAATGAAGGCAATTGATGAGAATTAATCGATTGAAGGACTTCATGAGCCACTAAAGCGCCATCCATCGTTTCTTTTCCTGGAACAAACCCTCCTTGTTGGGTTGAAACAATCCTCGGAAGAAGCTTCTGCAATCTTAAATAGATTGCCTTTGTGAAAATCTTATAAACTGTATTGCACAATGAGATCGGTCTGAAATCTGCAAATGACCGTGGGGTAGGAGATTTTGGAATCAAAATAATGTTTGTAACATTGAATTTTTTTAAAATGTAATTGTGCTTTCTTGACTCCTCCATTGCCAGAAGCAAATCAAAAGCAATAAAATCCCAACATTTTTGGAAAAAGCCTGAGGTAAAACCATCAGGGCCAGGAGCTTTGTCAGGGGGCATAGAGAAAAATACATCCTTTAATTCCTGGGAAGTGAAAGGTTTGATAAGATCATCATTATCTTGGGAGTTCACCAAGGAAGGGATAGCTGAAACCAGCTCTTCTTCCAAATCTAAATTCGGCTGGAGGTCATGAGAAGGAGCTAGTAAGTTATTAAAAAAATTAGTTCCCTCCTCCTGAATGCTAGAGGCATCTGTCAAAAGGCTGCCAGTAATTGAATCTTCAATTTGGAAAATGGTATTGGCTGCTTTTCTCTGCTTAACCGAAGAATGGAAAAATTTTGTATTCTTCTCGCCCTCCTTAAGCCAAGATTCACGTGATTTTTGCCTCCAAAACTCCTCTTCTCTCCCACAAAGCTCCTCCCATTGAGATTGAAGGGTCCTTTGTTTAACAAAACCATCAGGGGTGAGACCATAATTTATAATATGAGAATGTAACTCTTCAAGTTCCTTAGACACCTTGGCTTTCTGCGAGAAATTTTTTTTGAAAACATGTTTGTTCCAGATTTCAATCTTCTTTTTAAGAAATTGAAGTTTCTTGTATAGCTGAAACATCCTTGAGCCCTTCACAAACGGGGCACTAGCCCACCATTACTTAAGTAGAGGAAGGAAATGAGGATGTCTGAACCACATATTCTGAAAAGTGAATGAAGATCTAGGTCTTACCACAGGAGGGTTGACAAAAATATTTAACAATACTGGATAATGATCAGACCCAATAAGGGGCAGCACTTCTGTAGAAGCTGAAAATTGTAAAAGCTTCCAAAACTGAGATAACAAAAACCTATCCAAGCTCTCAGAAATCTGCAGAAAACCTTGTCTTTTATTTGTCCAAGTAAACCTACCATTCCTCGGAATAATATCAATCAAATTGTTATCCAAGATGAAATTCTGAAAGTCCTCCATGACTTTGATAGGCGGGAGAATCCCACCTTGCTTTTCTTCATGAGACACAATAGCATTAAAATCCCCAGCCAATATCATGTTTTCTTCTGCATAGTCATGAACAAGTTGTGAGAGAGAAGTCCATAAATTACGCTTATCCACAGTAGAGGCAGGACCATAGATATTAAGAATCATGAAGGAGAGGTCAAAATGATTAAACTGGATCAGCTGCCAATTAATTTCTTGCTTAATAAAATGGCCTATGACTTCCTTAGGATTCCAAAGAACCGTAAGACCACCAGAAGCTCCCAATCCTTGGGAGTGAACAGATTTCCAAAGGGGCCACTTGTTTACTGTCTTGCTGAAAGTGTCATCTGATAGTTTTGTTTCTTGTAAAATAACTATGTCTCCAGACAAAGAGTCCAATTGCTGCTTGACTCTTTGCCTCTTGTCAGAGGCATTAATGCCTCTAACATTCCAGGTAATGATCTTCATTGAACTCGAGGAGAACATGTCGTTCTCCTCAAGACTCTATGGGCTGAAACAAATTTCCCATCCAATGTTGACTGTGTACCAGCATCAATTTCATCTTTAGTCTTAGAGAACTTTGGCTTTCTCCCTCTCCTTTTAGGAGTTTTACCTGGATCAAGCTCTGCCATTGGAGTCTGAACAATAGAGAGTTTTGTAGAGAAGTCAAACCCTGACTTGATTAATTTTAGATCATCTGACTGTGGATTCAATTCAATCAAGACCTCATAATCCCCTGAATCCTCCTCATTAATGTTTTTCATAGAAATATTTTCTACCGATACCCCCTTGTCTGGAAGAGAAACTGAACCGCTGTGGTGAAGTAAAGTTGAGCCATTTTCCCAGTGAAAAGCTGAAGCACTAATGGGTTCTGTTACAAGAGATAAGTTATCTAGAAGAACTGGGTCTGTCACAAGACTCAAGTCTAGTTTTTGAACTTCTTCTGGAATAGATATTGTATGAGGGGAAGTTGCCAGATTATGGATAAAGGGTTCTCAAAAAACTACCTCAAAGCCCTGTTTAAAACTATCCTGTTGCTTATTGATATTTTTCTGACAGATGGAGAACACATCATTTGAATATTTATTACAAATGGTTCTGTCGATAACTCCTTCCTCAATATAAATTTCAGCAAAACACCGGCCTGCTATATCCAATGAGATTTGATTGGCTACAAATGATAATTCTGCTTTCAGAGGGTTTCAAATGTTTAGCCTTCTTCTGAAATTCGCACAACATGTCATCCCAATTTGTAAACTTCGACAGCTCATGAGAAGGTGGAGCAGAGGAGATTGAACAAGATGGGAGACTTTCAGACACCTCCGTTGGCTATTTCGAGGAGGGTAAACACAGCTGAGTCAGCTTAATAAAGTATGAATGGAAATGTAGCCAGGTGGACAAAGACTGGAAAAAGGAATATAGAAAGATCTTTGTCTGCTGAACCATAGAAATAGGCAGTTCTTCCAAAGCTTCAGAAATAGGGGCAGGTTTGTTAGGAACGGTGGAAAGCCGAAAAGAGCACTTATCTGCATCAGAACAGTGGTCCTGACAGACTTCAACAGACATGACTGTATCACCATGTTGGGAGCCGCATTGAGTACCAAAATGTCCTAGCTGATTTTGGAGCTTATCAACAACAGCATCTTCTTGAACTAAAATCTTCTGCAACCACGACCCCCAATTTGATTTGAGAAAAATCTCAGTGGGTAATGGTTTAGACTGAGACACAAGAATACAAACTCTGTCTACCAGATGGGGAAGTTTGTATGGGATCAAATCATGCTTGATAAATATGCCTAACTGATTAGCGAGGATCTCTACTAATTCTGGGTCCCTGTATTCCAGCGGCAAAGAGGGCAGAGCAACCCACAGAGGAAAAAATTGACAAATATTTGCATCTGGAATAAATTTGGGGCACCAGTTAATAGTAAAAAGGCCAGACCCCTTGCAGAACCACCCCTTCTCCTTGTGAACAAAATCTCTATGAGCTTTGGTTTCGAAAATGGCAGTAAAAAAGTTTTCATTCGAATCCATAAGGAAGATTTCCTTAAGCCCCGACTAGTTTTGCTTAGCCCACAGAAGAATATCATTAAATGCAAGGTTCAGGTTTGAAAACTTACCAGACAGGGCACATTGGCCAAGAACATGAACATGTTTTTTAATCAGGTGTTCTGCAAAGAAGATTTCAGGGCCCTTCTCCTTAGTCGCAAGAACATGTTGGCCTTGGCAGTCCGGTGGCTTCGCAATCTGTCTCCATTAGAGATTATATTGTGCTGGATTAACCCTAACATTTGATTTTGGGTAAAGGGGGACTCCTCCCGAAGATTTCCTTTGTTTAAATTGAACAGAGGTCTGTCGATTCTGAGGACCCTGCCAGCGCTGCAGATATGGGTTGGATCCCTTCTGATCTCCGTGCAGAGTTGCTTCTTTAAACTGAATAGAGCTCTGCCGTTTCTGAGGACCCTGCCAGCGGTGCGGATATGGGTTGGATCCCTTTTGAACTCTGTGCAGATTTGCATCCTGCCTAAACTGCTGCTTCAAAAGGTTATCCCGCCTAAACTGCTGTTTCAAAAAGTTATTGCACGAATCCTTACTAGCCCCTTGAGCGGAAGACTCACCCTTATCAGAGGGACATAGCATGCTTGATTTATGATCAACAGAGGCATTGTGGAGGGAATATGCATGGGGTCACTTATAACACTCTGTCAATGAAGACTGGAAATGAATTTGTGGGTTCACATACTGGGGTTTGGCGGGTTGAACAACCACCTTCCCTAAGAAGATACTGAATAGATCTGTCCCATCGTAGCCTCGAGTATCAACACGCTTAGGTGGGGGCTTGACCAAATCTGAAGCATAATGTTTCACAGGTTGAACAATCGGCGTAGATGAGAATATATTAGCAAATGCAACATCTTTATGCCTAAGTCTTCCAGGATAAGAGGCGTCTATCTCCAAACCCTGTCGCCTGCTCTGTTGGTGTCGACTGCTCAAGATTGTTCCTGCCCTATCTCTGGACTGCGCACCCTCGGCTCCCTTGGTCCTCATGACGAAAACCCCTATTTATTTGAGTTGTTTGATTTGTTATGAGAGCAATGGTGGAGATAATCAAGATTTTTGAGTTGTTTGATTTGTTATGAGAGCAATGGTGGAGATAATCAAGATTTTTAAATAATTTTTAGATTTTTAAATAATCACAGGATGGTTTTAAAATAAGTTTTATTTTTTAAAAAATATATATTTTTTATTTTTACACGTGTATATGGGATAATTTAGTTAATTTTATTAGTTAAATTCATGTGAAAAGGAACTTGAAATCAAAGGAACATGAAATACAAATTAGAACTTAAGAAACTGAGATAAGACCCAGGAAAAAATAGATTAAGACTGAAAAATTTAGAAAAAATTAAAATAAAGAAAAAATTAAGGCTTAATAAAAATATAAACATGATATAATAAAAAGAATTAATATTTTAATAACTAATTATATTAATTATTTAAAGTATCATTACTAAGGCAATGTTTGCGTTTCTGTTCCTTCTGAGCTATTCATATCTTAGTATAATTAACTAGATTCATCAGGCATTGTCATGGCTTTTGAAATTTACTCAACTTCAGCATTGAAAGTCATAGATCACTACTTTGAATAAAAATAAATAGATTTTCACAATGCAGAAAATGTCTTGTCAAAGATAGCAGAAGACTTTTTTTTAAGGCAAAATTGGCATAGCCATTATAATATATTATTGTTTAAAAGATTTACACTGATTCAAGGGCTCAAGAGGGAAAGAAGTGGGGAAGAAAACCCTCTATCCAAGCCCATACAATTTAAACTTTAAAAAAGACCCACTTAAATGCTAAAGCAGTGATGGATAATGCCACTGAGAACTACTAGACTCAAAAACATGTCTTCCAAGAAAAATGTAGAACATGACTATAACTTCAACATCTACTAATAGGGAAAAAACTAATGCAGATCCTCCTTAAGATAAAACCTAGCTTGCGAAACATAATATAACCCCTAGGGAGAAATCACGAATAAAAAACGGTCTTGTGGAGCCAAATTATTCTAATCACACACTTTACCTTTCCCTTTGGTTGAGCCTCTGCCAACATGGGAAGTTGTAGAAGATATTGGAGTAGTGATAATAGTTGGGGATGCCTTTGTTTCATCATTCCCCACAAATGCTAACACAATGGAGATTCTTTCAAACAACAGAAATGAAGTTTCCACCATCCCACTGGGGAGAATGTCCATAAACTTTCTAATTTCTCTCCTTAGGTGTTGGAGATCATGTCCCTCCAAAGCCAGCTTAAGAATATCATACATGCATGCAAACTCCTTTTTATTGTCTAAATGAGTAGGAGGAAAGACACCCCCAATCCAGTCCTTAGATTCCCACAGCTGATACACTCTGAGTGCGACATGGAGCTCCCCTTTAGTCATGAATTCTAGTTTTAAAAGATTTGAGGCCATTTGAAGGAATACTCTATATTCCAAAAGCATGTCATACCAATTTGACACAAAAATGGATACTACCTGGGTATGGAAGATGTATCTTGGAGCATCTAGTAGCAGGATACCATCACCTATAATGCCTATGATTTCCTCGATGACATGACCCAGGAGTGGCTTAAAAGATACTTTCATATGTCTACCCAAGTATGGTCATACCAACAGGTGTTCCCAGTTCTTAATTCATAGAGAAATCCTAATATTAAGCCGTCTGTAATCCATGTTTACACCTAAAAAATCCTATAGAGATGGTAGCTATAGTAGGAAGAGCCAAAAATAGAAACAAAAATGGGGGATTAAATATCCCAATACTGCATTAATCTTCATGATGAGCGAGAATGTGAAGAGGCCCTGAGATTAATGCCACACATGGTGCGGATTAGATAAATCTAGATACCCTACACTATTATTAATGAAATTGATTTCCTTGGATAATTAACCTTTACAATCATCCTTTCCTGGACACTTAGCATACCTTACTGAGTGATACCTCTACTGCTTACCTCATATCACTTAAAATCATGCTTTGATTTGAATCAACTTGGCCACTACTCTAAATCAAAGATGTCTAGATGTGATAGGAGCATGATTCACACATCTAACCATTTGTACTACACATGTGATCCATCTAATACAACTGATAGTGGACACTGTTAAATTCCTTTTGTAGATAGTAGATATGTATTAATTTCCTTCCCATACAATAACCACCTAAGGACATTCATGAAAGTTACTGACGACATTCCTCCCTCAAAAATTCTGGCATCTGATTCCACTATACCTACACATATTCTAACTTCGAGTCCACCTCACCTCCATCCACACCTAGATTTCTTAATTAGCTAGTTAATTTATTGGCCTCCCTATAACAGTGAGAAATTGTTTATGAAGAGAAGGAAAGGAGGAGTTTGAGTACTTCTTGCAATACATATTGTAGCTCCCAATTTAATGGAGATTTTGCTAATAAGTAAGAGGTAGTTAATAGGAAGTCACCTTTGATGTGCAAGTCAGTTGCTCCCATGTGAACAACCATTCTAACCTCACATAATATTGCCCATGCCTCAGGCATATTGTTTGTGCCTTCAGGGAGTTTGCAATATGCATCTACAATGAGAGATTTATCCCTTCTCCTCAGAGCCAAACCCGCACCAGACTTGTCTAGATTACCTTTATAGGAACCATCAAAATTTATTTTAATGTGATTGGAGTCTGGGGGAATCCATTTGATGTCTTTCTTGATTTGTTGTTTGTGCATTCTACCAACTAGTACCCCTTTGAATGGGATAGAAATTTGTTTCCAACTTTTTAGATTAGCATTGTCAAATGACGTAAAGGTAGAAGAGAGTGTCTTCACCTTTGATACATGGGATTTGACCATTTATGAGACATATTTTTCCACCATTATGTAGACTTGGTCTTCTGATGAAACATGTTTCCTGAAGATTCTTTAGTTTCTCTCCCCCCACATATACCAGACCATTGTAGTAGGGATTACTTGCTAGATTATTGAGAAGAATGATTCTTGGTGTAAGAGATCCCACTAGTGTAGAACATCTTGAGTGATATGTGAAGGGGGCCATGCCATCAAAGTTTACTAAGAGACCATTTCCAAATTGTTTGTGTGAAATCACAACTTGCCAGAAGATGATTAGAGTCCTCCACTACTAAGCCACATAAGAGGTAGGGGAAGGTGTTTGTGATCCCAAGGTGTTTTAATCTCATGCTAGATAAAATTCTATTTTGGATTGCCAACCAAATGAAGACCCCAATTTTAGGAAGGAACGTATTATGCCGAGAAAACTTAAGAATGAAATTTGGGGAATTTGGGATTGTTACTAGAGATTGGTAGCCCTCTTGGGTAAAAGTACAAACCTGTGTCACACTTTTACAGAGGAAGAGGACCACGACATGCAAAGTAGTAAAACTTGAATGACATAAAAGTGGTATTTTTGTTTAGAATTTGAAAATGATGTAAACTAATGAAATATGTAAAATTGGATTTAGTTTATGCCTATAATTGTTTTAAAAAAATTTGAATAGGAATTGACATAGTTTTTAAATTTTTGAAGTCCATTTTTTAAATGTTGAAAAATGCTAAAAATTGAGGGTTTAGTTCCCGCCAGCAAAATATATGTAAATAATATTTCTTTCCTCTGATTTCATAATTTGTTTTAGATGACATGTACAGCTAGTGCAGAAAAAAAGAAAGATTGGTTTTCGGTATATATTTTGTCTGTTATAACTATTTAAAGTTGACGTTACCCAAAATTAATAGTTTTTGTCTCCCACCTAATTTTCCCTAGCAAATCTACATCAAATACAAAACAAATAATATATTCTTGAAGACAACTCTCTCCTCTAGTGTTAAATATAAGTTTTAAAATTTCTGACATGATTTGCTATCTTTTATCTTTTTTTGAATGAGCATGTTCTTCAATGTTAAAATACCTACTTGCAATTTTTTAACTTATAATATATTATATTTAATCAAAATACTATAAAAATTATATGACCATAATCTAGACTTGGAGCTCTACAAAAGGGTATTTTTAGATTTTCAAGAACAATTCAATTTTGGTGGACAAATAAGCCCTAGAAATGACATGTTTCAAGTTTTCCTTTTTTTTCTTATTTTTCTGCCACATGGGATGCCACATAGGTAGTTTCGGCCGAAACAGGTCTGGCTAAAATGGGTTTGGTCAAAACATCGGCCGACCAAACATGATCGCGTCAATGACCAAAACCCTTAAAGTTGATATAAATAAAAGGTTTTTTTTTTTAAAATTTAAAAACAGAAATCGATTATTCAGACTTAAAAAAGGTTTTTTTTACTAAAATCATTTTTTTAATTGTTTAAAAGCATATTTTTGGGTGTTAAAGGGCAACTAAGAATTAAAATTATCAAGGAGGTTTTTATTATTTGTAAGTTTTTTTTATTAGTTTTTTGAGATTTATTAGTTTTTTTAATTATTAAAGCATTTTTCAATATTAAATTATGAAATTATCAATATTATTTTTGAATTTTTTTATCAATTTTATATGAGTATGTAGGTGAATCGAAGCTCTCAATTTGAACAAATTGTGCAATGGGGAATAAAATAAATAGAGAAAAAAAATATGATCGAATAAGGGATGACAAAATGAAAGGTCATACAAAACATAATGAAGATGAACCTGTTGAAGTCCAAGAAGATCCAATTCAAGTAGGGGAACCAATTGATGGAAATATATCTTTTGACATGGGCAATTTGATGGAGATGGATGACGATTCATTTTTTAGTCAATTTTCATCTAACAAATTGGTACCTAAAAGCACAATAAAAAAACAATGCAAAAAGATTTAGGATGAATATTTTCAAAATAAAAGTATGATTGGAAAAGCACAATTATTTGCTAGGTTATTCAGGAAAAAAGAAATGACTCCTATTTTGCAGTTGTTCAGTGTTGATAACAAGAAAAACTCAAGAGACAATGTAAATTGAACAATAGTTGAAAATTTGTAGGATGCATTGAACGACATTAACAACTCAAGTCGAGGAGTTGATTTAAGTGTTGCACGTAGAGCATTGATGAGTACTTTATCTAGTGGGAGGTTGACACAGAAAAAACAAGTACATGCAATTTATGATTTACTAAATGTATCTAGAAGAATTGTTCAAAGATATATCAGGAAGAGAAATATGTTAGATGAAAATATTCAGAAGAATTGGGTTAATATTTGTAGACTTCCTCGAAAAGACAAAATTTTTGAAAATGTAAAAGGATAGGTCATTGAATATTGGACCACTCACTCTCATGTTTCTTCTAATAGAAGGGATACTATACAGATGATAGATGAAGATACCGGTATGAAAATTGCACATCCAAAACATTTTATAGATACAACACAAAGTGAATTGTTTGAAGCATTGAAACAAGAATTTTCAGATGTGAAAATATGTCAAAGAATGTTTGAGAGGTTGCGTCGTTTCTTTGTATGCATAAATAAGGTAAGTGAAACTTGTAGTTTCCGAGATCATGTTGAGTTTCATCTATATTTTCAATCATATAAAAAGGTTATGGCAGTACTTAATTCAGATATGCTCATCCCTACAAATATGACACAATTTGTGAAGTCTATATTATGTGAGAAATTGGAAGATTTAGATGAGTTCAAAGTACAATGTATAAAGAGTGCATGCAGTAATTGTGGAGATTTACATAAATTTCCATTGCAAATTGAGAATATTAATGTTGCAATGCCAGTTTTTGTGGAAGAGATTTGAATATGATACATACTGAACTAAGAGCGGAGATGAATCCAAAAAAATTGTATTGAAGGAGAGTGAATTGCCCTACCTTGAGTTTATGACCAAGTTCTGTACTATCATTTATCCAGTGTCGTCATGGTGGAAGATGGAAAGCTAAACCATTTTGTGATTCAAAAAATTGTTTTCCACCTGGTTGTATTCTTTCAGTTGTAGATTTCTCTGAGAACTATACATTCTCCCCTCAATAAGAGCTTCAATCTCAATATTATCATTTTGACCAAGTTGCAATATTTGTGTAAGTGACCTATAGACATGCACAAGTTGATTTGGATGAGTTAGAAAGTACCAATCCAAATGAATGCAATATCATCAAGGAGGTTCATTTCTATATCAATCATGATGAGGTTCATGATAGGAGCTATGTGGCTCATTATTTTGCAATGTATTTTGAAGATATTGTGATTCGTGGGATAATAGCTTCACAACACTGGATTTGGTCTAATGGTTGTGTAGGTAAGTATATGCACTTCAATTCATTTTCAAATTATCATTGATTACTTGTTGAATTATTATTTGATCATAATATTGTGCATATGTAACAACTTAATCTCACAGGACAATTTAAATCTACAAAAGCCTTTAATTGGCTATCTATGCAACATGCTAGATGCAATGTTAAGTTTCTGTGGAACTTCTTTCAAAGTGGACATGGAAAAAGAGAGAACGATGGAGTAGGAGCATGTGTGAAGCATGCACTTCGCCAACATGAACTTCCAGGTACAAATGGTGTGAATAGTAGTTTTATATATATATATAATTTAAACTTAGATGTATTTGAACTTTAAACTGATAGTTTAGAAATTTACAGGTAACATGATAGAGAATTCAAAGAAAATTATTGAATGGTGTAAAAATTATTTTTCTATTCGGGACACCAAATACAAAAAATGTTATTTTTGGGAAGTGAAAGGTAATTTATAGTTTGTAGGAAAAATCTAAATTAAAATTTAATTTTGTGTTCAACTATGTTATCATAATTGTTGATTTAAATATGTACAACTTTCATTTCATATTTGTAACAGATATAGACCAATCTAATCCTTACAATTTTCAAAGGATTGTTGGTATTAGAAGTTTACATCAATTTATGAGTACCGGACAACACAAGCCTCTATTAATTCAAGTAAGAGAAAAATCATGTTTCTATGTTGACTGCGTTGAGGACAATCCAATGAGTCAATGTCAGAATATTGCAAATGGATACATTTCACAATGGGATATGAAGGAGTTAATCAGAATGCCTCCTTATGAAGATGATGAAATTGACACAAACATTCATGATCCTATATATTCCACTGATTATGAGCATGTTTCTGATTTGGTTGTTACATGTGCATGCACATGTACATGATATTTTATTTAAATTTAATTTATTGTACTTTTGATTTGAAATTAATATCTAATCTGCATTTGTATCTAGGTGATATTTTTGATATGGTTGCAGATCCTGACAATGCTGAAAGTTTAGATTATTATCAGCTAAGATGCACGAAAGAAAAATACAAATTGCCAGAAGAAATTGTAGATGGTGATGGACAGTCATATCTAACTAGTTCAGTTGTTATTGAAGGAACATATTATCAGCAAGTAAAGATAGCCATAAATGGTGTTCAATTTATTGAATATATGTCTGGTAAAAAAGTTCTACATTACAGTCACTTAGTTATAGCAACAAAGTTGCAATTTGAGACATTGCAAAAAAGAGGACGTGGAAATCAAAAGTGGAGGTTTCTTATTGAAGAACATGAAATGTTTTTGGAGATAATAAAAGATAGAGAGGATCCAGACTATATGTATCAGGAGCTTTAGGATAAAATTCTTTTTGCAGCTCTCGTTATTTCATATTTGAACTCTACAGTTTGAACTCTTACTTAATATATTGGACATTGGATATTTGTTTTTGAACACTACAATTTGAACTCTATAGAAATATGCATGCTTGGTCAATTCATTTATTATATTGTTGGAGATTTGATTATGAATAGTTGATTGATTGTATGTTTGTCATTGATGACAACATATAATACACAGTAGTACTTCTATATGTACTTATCCATATGATGACATGAAGACTTGCATGGATAGATACATGTTGTTGACTTTTTTATTATGCCATGTTCATACACGCAGACCCAGATATGAAGTTTTAGTAAAGATATGTAATTTTGTTATTGACGGTTACAGTTTTGGAGGAATAATGATTTAAGGTCGACGTATGTAACATATTTATTGAGTTGCACCTATCTTTAGGATATTCATGTGTATATTCATGATGAGTCATGAGTTGTTGATATTAATCTAAAGGTGCCAAATGTATTTCAAGAAGATTGCAAAGTTACAGTTAAATTGGTGAAGCCGACTTAGTGAAGCGACGCGTCTATTCAATTTATACTTGCGCGGTTGTAATTATGCTTGCGTGATTAGTAGAGCCAACAAGGATGTTAAGAAGAGTTTTACTACAGGTCCCATGATCTCATACTTGGTGTATGTACTTATAGATGGTCATTTGTGATAAGAAGAGTTGCGAAAGCCAGAGATAAGAAAAGCAGAGCAGAGTATTAAAGAAACAGAGCTATATTTATCATATGTTGATAATATAGATATTGAAGTAGAAGCTTTCAAAACACAAAGAAGATTGTTTTAGTTTACAAGAGGTTAAAGCATCGACACATAAAAGGAACTGATCAGACAAGCAGTGTCACAAACAGCAGTTCACCTTGTTGATATAGTGTGTATCAAATAACCAGAAGGTTGTAGCCTTCACCACTTGGACAGTGAGTCCACCACCCCTAACAAGGTTATTGTAAAAGACTCCTAACAGGGTAAGACCCTTAACTAGGTCACTATACTACTGCATTATACAACTCCTAACAGGGTTGGAAGATCTTTTAACAGGGATCACTATAAACAATATAGTTCTTTGTGGGTACTAATTCCCACTAGGGTTTTTACCATTTGGTTTCCCCGTAACCAAATTGATGTGTTGTGTAATGTTTTATCTAAATGTGCATTTACTTTGTATCAATCTGGATTAATAAGTATAAGCTAAAGATTTAAAGTTGATGATAACTTATTCACCCCCCCCTCTCAGTTATCCCTGAAGTATTCTAACAATTGGTATCAGAGCCAAGTGCCTTGAAGAGAAATCCTAACAGCTTAAGGTAGATCAGATGGCATACTTTAGAAAAGAGAGCCCTAAGTTCTATGGAGAGAACTATCTGGATTGGAAGAACAAAATGATAACACATCTACAATGTGTTGGCTTTGAGATCTTTGAGATTTCTACACAAGAAGTTGTAATTCCATCTTTGAAAGACCTTGCAAAGGATGA
>MU225332.1:129859-154200 GCA_018584345.1 Thuja plicata | reverse complement strand
GTATGCACTCCTATGATCACAGGAAGTAAACTTTTAAAAGATGATGACTCCACAGCAGTTGATAAAACATTGTACAAATCTATGATTGGAAAGCTTATTTATCTAACTCAATCAAGACCTAACATATCTAATGTAGTTGGCATTGTTGGAAGATTTATAGTTGAAACCAAGAATAATCCCCTAATGGAAATCAAGAGGATATTCAGATATCTTAAGGGAACTATAGACTATGGTTTATGGTATCCTAGATCAGAGAATACATAACTTCATGTGTATACTAATGCAGATTGGGCAGGTTGTATTGATGATAGGAAGAGCACTTCAGGAGGAGTATTATTTCTTGGAGAAAGGTTGGTATCTTGGATAAGCAAGAAGCAATATTATATTTCTTAGTCAACGGCAGAGGTAGAATATGTTGCAACAACACTGAATTGTACAACAATTGTTTGGATCAAGAAGATGGTTAAAGACTTTACTATTCAAGTTGACTATCCTATTGTTATTCATTGTGATAACACCAGTACTATTAACATGGCTAAGAACCCTGTAATGCACAAAAAGAAAAAACACATAGAGATCAAATATCATTTTCTGAGAGAAAAAGTTGCAGACAAGGAAGTGACATTAGACTATGTAAGCACAAAAGATCAGTTGGCTGACATTTTCACAAAGCCTTTAGCAAAGGATATTTTTGAGTATCTAAGGGAGAATTTGGGAGTCATTCCCTCTCCTAAATCTGATTAGAAAAAGTAGCAAGTACATCAGTCATGTGTGACTAATGAATGGTTGACTACTCTACTTCTGGAGTAGTACCTATGCATAATGGTTTATGGTACCCTTTTCCATTGATGTCAATGGGGGAGTATGTACTAAAAACAAAGAACACAAACAAAGAGAAAAACAAGGAACACATACAAGGAGCTTATACTCTGGGGGAGTATACATAGTCCATATAACTACAGCAATGTCGATGAATCTTTGATGAGGATATTGAGAAGATTGTAAAAGAAATAAGACACCATGAACAGAAGTTGTTTTTATCATATGTTGCCATCAATGCCAAAGGGGGAGATTGTTGGAGATTTGATTCTGAATAGTTGATTGATTGTATGTTTGTCATTGATGACAACATATAAAACACAACAGTACTTCTATATGTACTTATCCATATGATGACATGAAGACTTGCTTGGATAGATACATTTTTTTGACATGTTTATTATGCCATGTTCATACACGCAGACCTAGATATGAATTTTCAGTAAAGATATATAATTTTGTTATTAACGGTTACAGTTCTGGAGGAATAACGGTTTAAGGCCGACGTATGTAACGTGTTTATTGAGTTGCGCCTATCTTCAGGATACATGTGTGTATATTCATGATGAGTTATGAGTTTTTGATATTAATCTAAAGGTGCCAAATGTATTTCAAGAATATTGCAAAGTTATGGTTAAATTGGTGAAGCCGACTTAGTGAAGCGACGCGTCTATTCAGTTTATACTTGTGCAGTTGTAATTATGCTTTTGGGCTTAGTAGAGCTGACAAGGATGTTAAGAAGAGTTATCCTATAGGTCCCATGATCTCATACTTGGTTTATGTACTTATAGAAGGTCATTTGTGAGAAGAAGAGTTGCGAAAGCCAGAGATAAGAAAAGCAGAGCAGAGTGTTAAAGTAGCAGAGCTATATTTATCATATGTTGATAATATAGATATTGAAGTAGAAGCTTTTAGAACATAGAGAATATTGTTGTAGTGCTTTACAAGAGGTTAAAGCATCGACGCATAAAAGGAACTGATCAGACAAGTAGTGTGTATCAAATAACCAGAAGGTTGTAGCCTTCACCACTTGGATAGTGAGTCCACCACCCCTAACAGGGTTATTGTAAAAGAATCCTAACAGGGTCAGACCCTTAACCAGGTCACTATACTACTGTATTATACAACTCCTAATAGGTTTGGAAGATCTTTTAATAGGGATCACTATAAATAGTATAGTTCTTTGTGGGTACTAATTCCCACCGAGGTTTTTACCATTTGGTTTCCCCATAACCAAATTGATGTGTTGTGTAATGTGTTATCTGAATGTGCATTTACATTGTATCAATCTGGATTAATAAGTATAAGCTAAAGATTTAAAGTTGTTGATAACTGATTCACCCCCCTCCCCCCTCTCAGTTATCCCTAAAGTATTCTAACATATATTGCTTAAATATGTTTGTTATTATATATTTATGTGTTAATGTGTATGCTTTGATACCTCCCCTTAAGACATTCCATTTTAGATTATTTTAAATTAGTTACATGAAAAATTAAATAGGTTAGTTAATTGTATTTTGGTGGTTCAATTCATTTATTATATTGCTTATTTATATGTATGTTATTATATATTTATGTGTTAATGTGTATGCTTTGATACCTCCCTTAAGACATCCCCTTTTAGATTATTTTAAATTAGTTACATGACAAATTGAATAGGTTAGTTAATTGTATTTTGATTGTTTAATTCATTTATTTTATTTCTTATTTATATGTATGTTGTTATATATTTATGTGTTAATGTGTATTCTTTGATACCCCCCCTTAAGACATCCCCTTTTAGATGATTTTAAATTAGTTACATGACAAATTGAATAGATTAGTTAATTGTATTTTGATGGTTCAATTTGTTTATTATATTTCTTAAATATGTATGTTGTTATAAATTTATGTGTTAATGTGTATATTTTTATACCTCCCTTAAGACATCCCCTTTTAAATTAGTTTAAATTTCTTACATGACAAATTGAATAGATCAGTTAATTGAATAGCTTAGTTACTTACATAAAAATAACTCTAAAATATGAAATAACTCATTCATATATGAGATGACAAAAATGAACATGTATATATGAAATGTATAAAATATGAAATAACTCATTCACATGTATAACATACATACATATATGAAATGATGAAAATGAACATGTATATATGTAATGTCTAAAATATGAAATAACTCATTCAAATGTATAACATACATACATATATAAATGATGAAAATGAACATGTATATATGTAATGTCTAAAATATGAAATAACTCATTCACATGTATAACATACATACATATATGAAATGATGAAAATGAACATGTATACATGTAATGTCTAAAATATGAAATAACTCATTCACATATACATAACATACATTCATATATGAAATGATGAAAATGAACATGTATATATGTAATGTCTAAAATATGAAATAAATCATTCACATGTATAACATACATAAATATTTGAAATGATGAAAATTAACATGTATATATGTAATGTCTAAAATATGAAATAACTCATTCAAATACACATAACATACATACATATATGAAATGATGAAAATGAACATGTATATATGTAATGTCTGAAATATGAAATAACATGTAAATGTATAGGTCTAAAATAACAACATATAACATGTAAAAGTATAGGTCTAAAATAACACGTAGATGAAATGTCTGAAATAACACATAGATGAAATGTCTGAAATAACACGTAGATGAAATGAAATGTCTCAACTAGGACCATTTCCTGATCTATGACCTGATGATGGTCCACCTCCTCCTGATCTCTATGTGCAATAAAAGAAAAATACATGTCATGCATACACACATGTATAATAAACTAAATACTTATGATCATAGAGAACTTAAGTTTGAAAAAACATGTAAATTTACCTGCCTGTCATGATGCACAGGATTGCCAGGAGTTTGTAAATATCCATATCCACACTTGACACTATCCAAAGTACTCTAGAGAACATGTATATATATATATATATATATATATATCATAATTTTAATTCAAATTATTTATGTCATTTACATGTGTAAGTTTTATAAATACATCAAAATTTAAATAAATATATATTGTAGCAGCATGTAGTGCTCTCCTGATATCACTCAACTCTGAATCATGTAAGTCTGAATCATGTAAGGACATATGTGAGGGATCAATCTATTCATCTGTAAGAAAGCTAGAAAAAAGTTGACGAACTGGATGTGATGAAATGGCCTGGGTAGACTGGTGAGGTGCATCCTCACCAACTGTAGTCTGCTGAGGTGCATCCTTACCAATTGCAGTCTACTGAGGAGCTGTAGGTGGTGCAGGAATATCAGCCTCCTATGTCTGTGCACCCTGACAACTTGATCTAGTAGATTTGTTGAGAATGGTGGGGATAAATGCTGGGACATCCTTGAGAGGAACCCTGGCGATAATCTATATAGCCTAATATGCACAAAGTAGATCACTGGATAAATATGCGAATGTACGATGGAATTGGTCCAAATCTGATATAGATGCAACCTCAAAGGGAGATGGCATATCTACTATACTGTATGGATCATCAGTAGGGGATGTAGCTTGTATAGGTGGACGAATGCTAGAATAGGAACACAACATGTATCTCCCTAAATGATCAGATGACATCTCATGAACCTATGTCATGATACTCATGGTACTAGAAAATACATATGTCCTCATACTGTGATCAGGTACAGTCTATCTTGCAGCTAGCATTTCTAAACCTTTTGGTACAACCAAAAGGTTTAGACCCACCCTTTCCTACTTATTAGCGGGCACTGGTAGATTAGGCCCTCTGGATCTATATGATAATCTCTCCATCCCCTGCCTAGCATAAAAAGGAAAATCTATGTAATCAACATCATACTGCAAATGAAATTCTGCAAACAATTGTTTGCAAAAATATAGTGGAAGCTCATCCTTCTAGGGCCACCTATGATGAGCATCCAACCATCGAGGATATATAAACAGTCCAACAAGGTCATCCTCACACCACATAGTCATATAGCCTTTGACCTGCGCTCTCTCTAGGTAAAAAGGAAACATGTTCTTCACCATAGAGGTGGAGACCTCTGAATCAATCTGTCTATACTTCACAGCGCCAGTAACGCTTCAGGAGAGAGAACTATAGAATGTATCAATAGATATACTATTATAAGGGTTGTATGATTGAACTATGTCAATCATACGAACTAGGTCCTCTCTAATTACCTTCACCCTATCCCTATTAGGAAGGGTGGTGGATGAATGGATACCCTAATCAAGAACCTTAATAGCTTTTGTCAATCGAGCTATGGTACTAGAAAATAAATCCTTGTTGTCCTCTCTAGAATCAGTCGATCTATGAGAAGATCGGGAACTATGACCCCCTTGTACACTAGCACCTCCAGAATCTACAAGCGATGTCGCTCTACCCGATGCCATGTGATATAAAAAATATATTTATATATGCTTGAAAGTATAAAGAAGAATATATGTTTAGATCAAGTTGCACATGTACATGGTCCAATTCTAATTTAATTATATAATTTTAAACACGTGTACATTACAAATAAATAAACTAGAAAACACTTGGATGCATATACATTTGAAATAAATATGATTAAAAATCACATATATACATACATGTGCATATATTTTCTAACAAAAAGAGGTTTTGAGTTATGGATCAATTTTGTCTGTAGGTTTACAACTAGCCGAGTTGAATATAAAATAATGTTTCATGTTTAGGTTTAGAGATCAACTTAGTTTATTTATCAATTAGGTTTAGGATTAATTTGTTTGTGGTTAGCCCGTTCATGTTGGTTTTTAGCACGTTCCAGTTAAAGGTCAGGGTTCATGTGTTGGTGAACATGTTAGGGTTTCAGTTTATGGTGAGGGTTCATATATGTTTGTTTAGTGTTAGGGTATATGTTGGTTAACATGTTCTAGTTTCATGTTAGTTTCTAGCTAATTCCATGTCACTTGATAGATAAAATAGATTAAAATAACACTTGAATACATGTATGTTCAATACTTTTTTTAATTTAGCACATTAAGGTTTATGTTGATTTATGTTTCAGTTTCATATTAGGTTTCTGTTAGGGATCGATATGGTCAGGGTTTCATGTGTTAGGGTTCACATGTTAAATTTTATGTTAAAATTCTTGTTTCAGTTTCATGTTAGGGTTCAAGATGTTGGTTTCATATTACGGTTTCACATGTTAGGGTACAATGTTATGTTTAATACATAAATGTTACATAAAAAGTTAATGTCTTGTACAGTTCATTTTCCAAATGTTTTGTAAAATTCTGCTAAGGTTTTCTTAGGGTTCATGTTAGGGTTCAATATGGTTAAGGTTTTATGTTAGGGTTAATGTTAGAGTTTTTAAGTTGATTTATGTTTTAGTTTTATGTTAGGGTTAATTTGTTAGAGTTTATGTTCATTTATGTTTCAGTTTCATGTTGGTTTTATGTATTGTAATATTTTCCTAATGTAACATTTTCCTAATGTTTTGTAACACATTCCTACTATTTTGTAACATTTTCCTATTGTTTTATAATATTTTCCTACTATTTTGAAACATTTGTAATAAAACTAAATTAATTAAGTAACTAACATATAATCTTAATTGAAAAAAAAAAATTAAATCTACATAAAAAAATATTGTATATTTTCTAAAAAAAAAAATAACAAAAATAAAGCAAAAAACATCAAATAATAGTGCAATTACATTAATTTAACTAAACAAAACTTTAAAAAATTAAAAAAAAACTAACCTATTTTCAGCCAAAGTACCCCTATTCCACTCCGCAATTCTCGGAAGGCACTCAGTGCAAATGAGCCACTCAAACGATTTTTCGGCCTATATATAATTTTAAGGGCTTTGGCCGAACCATGTTTTAGCCAGACCAGTTTCAATCAAAACACATCTGCCAGATTGACGCCACATGGCACTGTGTGTGCACCACATATGTACAAATGGACATGTTTCGGCCAAAACAAGCCAAATGGTCCCCAAGTGTGACACAGCTCCGTATGTTTACCCTATTTGACTGTATATTTTCCTGAATTAATCTTTGTCTAAATTAGATGGTCCCTATCACCATTAATGGATATGAACCTTGTTTTTAGTATTCCCTCCAACTCCAATTTCTCTACTTGTGAAATTGGTAAATGTGTAAAGTCCTTCCATTTACAAATCCCATCTATCCTAGTAAAGTAGTCATTAACCCTTTCCCCCAACATTTATCAAGGGTGGTTTTATCCCTCTAAAGATTAGGGAGGTTTGATAGTTGAGGGAAGCCATTCCAAGAATATAACCAAAACAATGCTTGAGAACCCGAGTTAATTTTCCAAGAGAGATTAGGGAGTATGAAATCTTTTCTTTTAACAATAAAATTCCACATGACTGAACCTGTGGGGGGGTTTCTCATTGAGAAAATTATTTCCCAGTCATCCAAATTAGGGTACTTTACTTTGATGACCTTAGCTCAAAGGATGTTAGGGAAATCATATATTTTTTATTACAAATTTACACCTAGGATGAGATTTCTTTCGTGAATTCTATGGAAGCCTAAACCCCCACTAGTTCTAGGTTTACAAAAGTTGTTCCAAGAAACCATAGTGACCTTTGATTTATCATCCATATTCCCTTTCCATATGAAGTCCGTCAAACATTTCAAAATATTTTTCATCACCCCCGGGGAGAAAGAATGACTGACATGA
Source organism: Thuja plicata (assembly GCA_018584345.1). Taxonomy (NCBI): domain Eukaryota; kingdom Viridiplantae; phylum Streptophyta; class Pinopsida; order Cupressales; family Cupressaceae; genus Thuja; species Thuja plicata. The sequence goes on along the minus strand of MU225332.1, from coordinate 146,654 downwards.
TATAATTAGGCATTGAACTTAAAACATATTTGGCTAGTAGGATTCTACCTGCCACTGAAAGCCACCTAGCTTTCCAAGATGCAATTATTTCTTTGACGTTTGACACAAATCCATCCTAGAATGCAGTTTTTGCCTTGCCTTGAAAGAATGAGATACCAAGATACTTGCAAGGGGTTTGTGCCACTTAAATCCCAAGATCCTCTTAATAACTTAGCATGCTTTAGAATTAGTATTGAAAATAAAGAGCTTTGACTTTGCCTCATTTATTTTTTGGCCTGAGGCCTCACAGTATTCTACCAAGGTTTCCTTTATAATAGTTTCTTCCTTAACACATCCTTTCCCAAATAGTAAGGAGTCATCTACAAAGAGAGTATGTGAGATTGTTAACTATGACTATCTAATGTTGATACCATCCCACATGCCCAAGGATTTTTTAAAGCAGATGAGTCTGTTGAGTCCTTCCATGAGAATAATAAAGAAAAAGGGAGAGAGGGAGTCCCCATGTCTGACTCCTTGCGAGGAGGATAAATATCCACATGGAGTGCCATTAACCATGACTAAAAATTTAGCTCCTGAAATGCAGGACATAATTCATTTAATCCATTTTTTTGTCAAACCCCATTTTGTCCATAACTTGACTCAGAAATTGCCAATCAACCCTGTCATATGCTTTGGTCATATCCAGGTTGAGGATCATTGGTGGAAGGCCTTCTTCTTTGATGGAATGGAGAACTTCATGTTCTATAAGGGAACCTTCAACCATGTCTTTACCTAGCACAAAACCATATTGTTGTTCTAAGATGAGTTTAGGAATCAATTTACCCAAATGAGTGGCAATTGATTTTGATATTATTTTGTAAATAGTGTTGCATAGGTAAATTGACCTAAAATATGGAGAGGAAGAGGGGTGTTGACACTTGGGGATTAGGGTGATAATTATGTTGTTAAACTATTTTAACATGAAATCGTGTCTCCTTGATTCCTCACATGCCTTAAGGATGTCCGTACCCATGAAATCCCAGCATTTTTGAAAGAAGGAAGGTGTCAAGCGATGCAGAGGGTTTAGGACTCTAGATTTTTCTCCACTTCAATTGGCTTCTTTCCCTCTCCTAACCATACAATGGTTACTCCTTTTTGGATTCTTTCCCAAATAGGATCTCCAATACCCTCTCAATCAACTTCTCCTCTAGGGTATAGTATATTTGTGGAACCTTCCAAGGTTTCAAGGCTCAACTAGTCCAACTAGTTCCCCAAGTGCCTAGTCTTATTCACTAGATCCACTTATAGAATCCCTAACCCCTACTTAGGATCTTCCCATAGATCCACCAAGACTCTTATCAATCTTCTTTACCCATCCTAGATCATTCTGAAGTCTTTCCAATACTTTAAGACCCATTATCAATCCAATTGGTCACAATTTCACTAGGAGGCCTAGTTGCCAAAATCCTAGTAGGTCTAAATTCCTTGTTTTTCACTTATTTCTCCCAAAACCTCCAAATGACACCACAAAAGGCCTTGAAAATATTCAAGGTATCAAAAAACACTATCAGAATCCAAATTCCTGACCTCTAGATGCACCCACAACCCTAGTTTCTTGCAAGCCCTAGTTTTTAGCTTATTAATTAGGCCTCTGGATCAGTCAGCATGAACAATTGTCAAAATGATCTCCAACATCTGATTCACCTCCTTCCACCTTTGAATCCTTTTAGGAGACTATCTAGGTCACCTGAAAATGCCACTAAGTCTTTTTCAAAAGATCATGGGTGCTTGAACCACTTCTTTCTTCACCCTGTCCTGGCTCACTTGGATTCACCAGTCAATCATAGGGCTTCCTATTTGGTCAAGGAAATCCACTACACCTGAAGTAATGAAATAAAAAATCATATCTATAGACTCTAACCCTACTTCCCCCATGGTTTCATTCAAATCCACTGGTGGGTTCTTAGGTTAGATCCATTTCTAACTAAATAGCACTCTGAAGTCACTTGTAGACTAGTGACCTTCAAAATTCAATAACTTTACACTACAAACACTTATAATCAAACTATATAATGCATATGGAAACTAATTGAAACCACTACACCCCCATGGGGTCTGATCACCTATGTGAATCTATACATAGCCATACAATAGAAAAGAGAGAATGCAGATTACAAGAAAATAGTGACATACATCCGTACAGAAGTCTCCAAAATAATTGTTGCAATCCAAAATTTCATTAACCTCCTCAAAACATCACATCCATGAAAGACATCCGTACATAAGTCTCCAAAATAATTGTTGTAATCCAAAATTTCATTAACCTCCTCAAAAAATCAAATCCATGCTCATATACTGAGCATGGGGTAGTTACAACTAAACTAACTACATTTTGCAATTTCTTGCATAAGTTGCTCGAGGAACTTTCAAAGTTGCTGGCAAATTTTTGCACTTTGAACATTTTGACTCTTTTTGTCAAATCAATGGGTAATTTTGAATTTTATGACCCTAGATAGGATATGTAGGCTCCTAAAACACTCCTCAAACCCACATTACACTAAAATATCTAGTTTTCACTATTAAAGCCAAAATGACCCTAAAACTCTTAATGAGCACTATGACTCTTACAAACATGAAGTTAACTTATCATTGCATCCAACCCATTGGACCTTATTCAAAACAAAAAACAAACATCTAAGAAAACCCTAAAACACACCAAAACATAAAAATGGGGAGGTGGCCTACACCATACTCCCCTGGACAAAATAACTCATGTCCCTTGAGTTAGGTGGTCTTCAATGGTGACCCCATGTTTCAGAATATCTACCTCTATCATCCAAGTGGCCTCATCTCCAGGTAGTCCCTATCACTTGATGAGGTACTCCTTGTATTTATCCTTCCTTTTCTTCTTTATCACTTTATAATCCAGTACACTTTCCAATTTCAATGGCATTCGGGTAGGTAAGTATTTCACCCAATCATCATCCTCCAAGTTTGTAAGTGTAGACTGACCTGTGTCTAAAGATGATCCCTTGTAGGGGTACAAGTCACAAACATTGAAAATGGGTGAAATCCCCAAATTAGGAGGAAACTCCACTTCATAGGAATTATTGCCATACTTATGAAAAATCTTTAGTGGCCCTATCTTCTTCATGAGTAGTGTAGTTGGTTGGCCTTTGGGTAGCCTCTCCTTCCTAAGATAGGAAAGTACTAGATCCCCTACCTTGAACTGCAAGTCTCTTCTTGTCTGATCAGCTTTGGATTTGTACTTCTCCACTTGCTTTTGTAAAGTCTTATTGACTTGATCATGAAGTTCCTTCATCTATTCTGTAAATGACTCTCCTTGTGCAGTCCTCTTTTCCTTCAAATTGAGATCTCTCAACTCAAAAATCCCCCTAGGATTGACCCCATATAGTATCTCAAAGGGGCTTTTACCTATACTCCTATTAATGGAGTCATTACAGGAAAACTCTTCTTGCACTATGATGTGATCCCATGTCTGTCCATGTTGTTTAGTCAAACACCGTAGCAAGTTCCCAAGTGACTTGTTGACTACCTCCATTTGTCCATCTGATTTTGGATGGTAGGTTGAAGAGAAAGACAAGTTTGTGCCAAGCATCTTCCATAAGGTCCTCCAAAAGTGACCCACAAACTTACTATCTCTATCACTCACAATATTAAGTGGAAATCCATGGATCCTTACAATGTCCCTAAAGAATAGACCTACAATTTGAGAAGCATCATTTGTTTTCTTGCATGGAATAAAGTGTGCCATTTTTCTAAAATGGTCTACCACTAAAAACACACTGTCATGACCCCTAGGTGTCTTTGGTAACCCCAAAACAAAGTTCATACTAAGACACTCCCAAGGCCTTTGGGGTATGGATAGGGGCTGGCAGAACCCACTGTTGTTGCTTTGTCCTTTTTTCCCTCTGACAAATCTGACATTTTTCTACAAATCTCCTCACATCTGATTGTAACTTAGGCCAATAGTAGTAACTATTCACTTGTTCCAATGTTTTATCCACTCCAAATTGGCCCCCCAAGCTACCTTGGTGTTTCTCCTTCACAATGTTTTCCCTCATTGAGCATTGAGGAATACACATAAGATGACCTTAAAATAATAAGCCTTCTTGCAACCTAAACTCATTGAAATCCACTTGTAAACCCTATTGAAACTTCACACATGCTTCATAGGCTTCTCTGAAATCTTTGTCCTCCTTGTAGAGGTCCTTCAAATCATCCATCCCTATACTTTACAATTGTATCTCTTGGATTGTGAGTACTCTTATGCTAAGAGCATCTGCAACCTTGTTTCTAACCCCCTTCTTGTGCTTTATGATAAATGTATAAGCCTGCAATTATTCTACCCACTTCAAGTGGCTTTGATTCAATTTTTCTTGTCCATTCAAGAAATGTAGTGCATGGTTATCAGTGTAGACCACAAATTCCCTAGGTAATAGGTAGTGTCTCCACTTCTTAAGGGCTTGTACCATAACATATAACTCCAAATCATAGGTGGAGTACTTTTGTTTAGCCTCATTCAACTTCTCTGAGAAGAAAGCCACAAGATTTCCCTCTTGGCTTAGCACTGCTCCAATGGTCAACTTGCTAGCATCACACTCTACCACAAATAGTTGATTGAAATTAGTTAACCTAAGAGTATGTATTTATGAAATTCTCTTCTTTAACATTTCAAACCCTTGGTCTACTACCATAGTCCACTCAAACTTACATTTGATTCTACCTTTTATGGTGTTAAGAATAGGGGCACATACATGACTAAAATTTCTTACAAATTTCCTATAGTAGGAGGCCAACCCATGGAAACTCCTAACATCCCCTATGGACCTAGGTGTAGGCCACTCCATTATTGACTTAACCTTTTCAAGATCCATCTTCATGCATACATTAGCAACCACAAAACCAAGGTAAACTAGTTCATTTTTTAGGAACTCACACTTTTCTTGATTTATCATCAAATTCTCTTGATGTAGCTTCCTCAATACCATCTCCAAATGCTTCATGTGCTCCTCCTTGGATCTACTAAAGATCAAAATATCATCAAGGTAAAATATTACAAACTTACCAATGAACTCTGCTAGCACTTCATTCATGAGTGTCATGAATGTGCTAGGTGCATTACTTAGGCCAAAGGGAATTACTAGCCACTCATAGAACCCTTCATTGGTCTTGAAGTTTGTCTTCCACTCTTCACCAGGCCTCACTCTTATCTAATGGTATCTTGACTTCAAATACACCTTATAAATGTAACATGAACCTCCCAAATTGTCCATCAAATCTTCTATCTAGGGCATTGGAAACCTATACCTAATTGTGATCTTGTTTATAGCCCTAGATTCCATACACATCCTCCATTTTCCATCCTTCTTAGGTGCAAGTATTGTAGGTATAACACATTTGATTAAACTCTTCCTTATCAACCCCTTATCTAACAAATCTTGAATATGTTTGGCTATCTCTGCATTTTGATTTGGTGTCATCATATATGCTACTTTGTTTTAAAAAATTTCTCCAAGAATCAGGTCAATCTGATGACTCACATCCCTCATAGGTGGTAATGCACTTGGAAAACAATTATCTACTATTTCATGGTATCTTTCTAACAATGCTTGTATCTCCATTGGCAAATTGACTTTCTCCTTAGTCTCCTCATTTAGTTTTACCACTACTGCACAACAGAATCCTTTCCCCTTCTTCATGGCTTTTAGAAACTCCTTCGTACTCAATAACATCACACTTATTCCCACATTATTCTCCTTATTAGGCTCTGAAAATGATCCATCTAGAACTTCTTTCCTAGCTTAGTGATCACATAACTATTCTTTCCCCATCATGTATGGATTTGACATCATACTGCCATGGATGTCCTAGAAGTAGATGACATGCATCCATAGGTAGTATGTCACATAGGACCTTGTCCTTATACTCTTCAATATCAAACTCAACCATAGTTTGTTCATCTACCACTATTTGTTGACCCTTATTCAACCATGAAACCTTATAGGCTGTGGTATGATGTATCCTTCTTAGTTTAAATTTTTCCACCATCTCTATGGATACAATATTCTTACTAGATCTAGAGTCTACTATCACTTAGAAAATCTTCCCATGAGACCTACAAGTTGTCTTAAAAAAATTCTTTCTTTGAGGTGGCTCTATAGTGCTAGGCACCTTCAACAAAGTTCTTCTTAACATCAAGTTCTCCCCATCCAATACTGGCCCTACCTTAGAAATGGGTGAAGTAACACTTTGTGTGTCATCCTCTTGTACCAATTGATGCCTTCTATCCCCCATTGAAGATGAGGGAGTCTTTTTTGGACACCTGCCCTTTGTGTGACCCACTTGGTTGCAGTTATAACACCTTCCAGTAAAGACTGAATTGTATCTTTCTTGGTACTAAAACCTTCATCTAGGAGGCCCTCTTCCTCTATATCCCCCTCTCTGAAAGGATCCCCTAAACTAATTTCCCACACTATTATCCATAGACTGATTATCTTCTTGTCTATTAGGGCTCTGTCCTCTACCAAAGTTACTCCTTCCTCTCTGAAAACCTTTTTATTGTTACCACCTCTTCCTCTTTGATGGAATTCATTCCTCCTTCTATCCTTATCCTCTACTCTCAAGGCCAATTGGAAACATTTGTGCATAGTGTCAGGAGCCATCATGCTAATCTCATCTTGTATCCCTTGTCTCAACCCATTGAGATACCTTGCCACCTTCTCCATTTCTTCTTATTGTCTTCTATCCCTTAGGCCCAACTTGTGAAATTCTTTGGTGTTAGCACTCACTGTCATCTCCATTTGTTTTAAGTTCTACAACTTTTGATACATCTGTATCTCATAATCAGTAGGCAAGAATTGTGCCCTCAATCTGATTTTTATTCTCTCCCAAGAAAAAATATTTTTCTTTCCATTGGTTACCCTATCATCCTGCATCATGTTCCACCACACCAATGCAGATCCCTTGAGTCTAGCCTCAGCATAGTTGACCCTCTTCTCCTCTGAGATTTCTTTTTAATCAAATTGCTTATCAATGGCTTCAAGACAATCCAAAAACTCTTCTCCATTCAGACTGTCAAAGTAATATTGTATGTGTTCCATACTATTCTTGTTAAGAGACTTAAAGGCATCTAGGAATACCTTTTGTTCTTTTTACTTCTCGGGTTCTTTACCCTTTTTGGATGACTCTTTTGTCTGCCTTTCATCATCTCCATCACTCTCATCTCCTCATTTAGTGATATTCTTTTTTCCCTTTGTCTCAAAAAAACTAGCCTTCTCTAAGAGGCCCTAAACCAATTCCACTATGGAATCCCTAATCATTGCCTTAGGAGGCATGCTTTCAACCTCTTGACTTTCTTCCACTTCATACATACACAATCTTCAAGATATTCTAACTCTGATACCACTCTGATGTAGAGGGTTTAGGACTCTATATTTTTCTCCACTTCAATTGGATTCTTTCCCTCTCCTAACCATCCAATGGTTACTCCTTTTGGAATCCTTCCCAAATACAATCTCCAAGACCCTCTCAATCAACTTCTCCTCCAAGGTATAGTTGATTTGTGGAAGCTTCCAAGGTTTCTAGGCTCAACTAGTCCAACTAGTTCCCCAAGTGCCTAGTCTTCTTCACTAGATCCACTCCTATAATCCCTAAACCCTACTTAGGATCTTCCAATACATCCACCAAGACTCTTATAAATCTTCTTGACCCATCCTAGATCATTCTAAACTCTTTCCAATACTTCAAGACCCATTACCAATCCAATTGGTCACAATTTCACTAGGAGGCCTAATTGCCCAAATCCTAGTAGGTCTAAATTCATTATTTTTTTCTTATTGATCCCAAAAAGTCCAAATGACACCACAAAAGACCTTGAAAATATTCAAGGTATCAAAAATACTATTAGAATCCAAAGTTGTGACCTCTGGATGCACCCACAACCCTAGTTTCTTATAAGCCCTAGTTTTTAGCCTATTAATTAGGCCTCTAGACCAGTCAGTATGAACAATTGTCAAAATTATCTCCAACATCCGATTCACCTCCTTCCACCTTTGAATAATTTTAGGAGACTATCTAGGGCACCTAAAAATTCAACTAACTATTTTTCAAAAGATCATGGGTGCTCAAACCACTTCTTTCTTCACCCTTTTCTAGCTCACCTAGATTCACTAGTCAACCATAGGGCTTCCTATTTGGTCTAGAAAATCTTTGGAATTGCAACAATGAAAAAAAAAATCCTATCTACAAACTCTAACCCTACTTCCCCCATGGTTTCAGTCAAATCTACTGGTGCGTTCTTAGGTTAGAGCCATTTCTAACTAAATAGCATTGTGAAGTCACTTGCAACCCAGTGACCTTAAAAATTTAATAAATTTACACTACAAACACTTAGAAGCAAACTATCTACTTCATATGGAAACTAATTGAAACCAATAAACCCCCATAGGGTCCGATCACCTATGCCAATCCATACACAGTCGTACAGTAGCAAAGAGAGAATGCAGATTACAAGAAAAAAGTGACAGACATACGTACAGAAGTCTCCAAAATAATTTTTGCAATCCAAAATTTCATTAACCTCCTCAAGACATAGAATCCATGCTCATATACTAAGCATGGGGTAGTTACAACTGAACTAACTACGTTTTTCAATTTCTTGCAAAAATTGCTCAAGCAACTTTCAAAGTTGCTAGCAACTTTTTGCACTTTGAACATTTTAACTCTTTTTGTCAACTTGATGGGTGAGTTTTACTTTGATGACCCTAGATAGGATATGTAGGGTCCTAAAAACTCCTCAAACCCATATTACACTAAAATATCAACTTTTCACTATTAAAGCCAAAATGACCCTAAAACTCTTAATGAGCAATATGGCTCTTACAAACATGAAGTTAACTTATCATTGCATCCAACCCATTGGACCTTATTCCAAACCACAAAAACATCTAAGACAACCCTAAAATACACCAAAACATCAAATAGGGAGGTTCCCTACACCATCAAACCATCTAGACCTTGGGCCTTATCTTCATTCATTGTAAAAACCATGGATCTAACTTCTTCCAATAGGAAGGGTGCCAACAAGGCCTGGTTATCCAATTTTGAGACAATAGACGGGATGAAGTTGATAATGGGAGGAGCCTGATTGGGAACTACATATACCTCTGCTAAGAGGAGGTGGGAAAAAAATCTGATGGCTTACACTTGGATATCCTTTTCATTATTAAGAATCATACCATTTCCATCCTTAATTTGTAAGATTGATTTTTTGTGCCTTTTAACTTTGGCTGACATGTGGAAAAAGGAGGTATTTATATATCCTTTCCAAAGAAACAACTCCCTCAATATTTTCCTCTAGTAAAGTTCCTCTCTCAGCAGCACTTCCTCTAGTTTTAAATTAGTTAGTTTTTGTTCCTCATATACTTCTAAAGTCAAGCCTTTACTCAGAATGGTCTCCTTAATGAATTCTAGATTCCGTTGGATTTCATCCTTTTGCTTAAAGATATTCCCAAAGGAGGTTTTATTCTAATGTTTCATATTTACTTTCATAAAGGCCAAATTTTTTGCTAGTTTCAATATGGAAGAACCAACCACATGTGGGGCATGGAGCCACCATGCTTGCAATAATGTTAAAAAATTAGTGTCCCAAAACCATATTTTCTCAATTTTAAAGTATGGACGTGGTCTAATATTTGACAGAGCAAGTTGAATTTCTGTAGTTATGGCAAAGTGATCTTACCTTGTTAAATAAATGATAGAGGACTAATGTACCCCATGCTCATCCAACTAGAGGGAACTCACCAAAAATCTATCGAGTATTTATGCAACAAAATAAATGTCTTTCCGCTTGTTGGACCATGAAATTCGCCCATTTGAGGTGACACAGTCTAGTAATTGATTATCTTTGAAAAAATCATGAAATTCATCTATAACTTTAGGTGATGTATTTACCCCCCCCCCCCATTTTTTCTTGAAGCCCTAAGGTGTCATTAAAGGCCCCCTAGGTTAACTTTGTTTCCTTCAATTCCTGCCATGACCTGAGAGAGTGAAGTCCAAAGCCTCTGTTTTCCTACCAGTGAAGTAGGGCCATATACACTGATTAGGATAAAAGAGAGAAAAAATTGATACTTTTACTACCAAAAAATTTGCATTCTTTGATAGAAGGGATACTTGGCATTTGTGTCTATTCCAGAGAATAGACATCCCCAAAGAAGAACCTACCGAGGATGAAAGAAAAAATCCCCAATGTTTCCAAGCTATGAAAAGTTTATTTCTTTCTTCTTCCGAGAGCTTTGTCTGTCGCAGTATCATCAGAACTGCTCCACCCACGTGAATCTAGTTTTTAATGAGACAAGATTTGTTAGAGGCATTCAAGCCTCTAAAATTCTATGATAACATCCTCATACTCCTTTCAGAGAGTTGTTCGACCTCTTACTTCCAAATAGTTGTTTTGAAATAATCATAAAGGCCTCTTCCTTACATTTCCTGGGAGTCCTCTAAAATTTAATTGTTAGTTGTTTCCATGTTGCAATCTCCTCTTTTACTTTGGTCACCTTTGATGGTCGTCCCCTTGGCCTCTTAATGGAAATAATCTTTGCAGTCGTAGTTGTATCTCAAGTTGTTTGAAAAATTGAGCATGAGACACCCGTATTTACTGAAGCATCCTCTATTGCATTCCCTCCCTCTTGTAATTTGTGGGCCTGGTCTTCTAAGTCCAATTTTGCTCATTAGTGGTTTGGCCCATTGATTAATTCATCAAGTTTTCCTTCCACAACCTTTAGTATTAAGGAGTCCACCATTAGGTCCATATACAGATTGGCTATGTTGAGATCCTGAGTGATACTATTCCACTCCTCTCCCTCTGTCCCCGTTAGTGGAGAAAGGTCTTTTTGTATGTCCCCTTTGAAAGGAGAGACCTGTAAATGCTCTAGGTGGTGAGAGATCAATCCTGATTTTGAAGGCTAGGATCAAGAATGGCTCAGTCCTTACTTTTCCCTCTCTTAATTAGGGAGACAAATGTTAGGACTTGGGGCAGGTCTCCTAATTCTACAAGAATAACTATGTCCTCAAGTGCAACCTTTATTTTATTATAATTTGAGTCATGTCTCATGAACTCAATCATCTCATAAAATTTGTTACAAGTATACTCTTTAACCTGTGGCTTCTGGTCTGAGATTGTCAGGTGTTGAGAGGGAAGTGAAGGATGTGCACTTAAATTAGGGCCCGTGATCTGGAGTTTCATTGTAAAACTATAGGAATTGATAAAGAATTCTAAATAAATTGGCTATTATCCTTCCATAATGTGGAGCAGAATGCCTGCTTAGTGAGGATTATAATTTTATCCCCTGAACACTGTCATGAGATTTGGCCCCAATTTTCCCTGATATTGAACATAGGGAAAGATTTGAAATGTGATCCTTGCACACTTCAACCACTATAACCATGGAGTCCTAAAAATGTGTCTTCAAATGTCCCAACTTATCTTGACACTCGTGAATAGTATTTTCCTCCTAGATCACTAACCTTTGTGTCCATGAGCCCCATTTAGATTTGATTTGAAGTTCCAAGGGGAACTCAATAGATTGATCAATGACGATACAAACCCTGACCTCCATGTGTGTATATTTAAATGATAAGAAGTCATGTCTAATAAAAATTCCCACTCTGTTTACAAGCACTTCAATAATATCTAGGTCCTTATATTCCTGTGGAAGTGAGGGAAGAGAGATCGAATGGGGGAACAATCGGCATGTCTTCAGGTGTGGGAAAAAATTAGGTGTCTAGAGCAATGTGAATAGGCAAGAACCTAGACAAAACCACCCTTTCTCCTTATGGAAAGGGAATCTAGCTAGTTTGGATTCAAATAAAGAAATGAATAAATTTGATTACAAGTCAAACATAAAGAAATCTTTTAGACCCATCCATGATTTATAAGCCCAAGCCTTAATTTCAGGAAAAGTAACAATAGGGTTAGCACACTTACTAATCATCGTTGTCTGAGGAAGAACAACAATGTTGTGTTGGAGCATATGTTCGGGGAGTACAATGGATGTTGTGGGCTTCCCCTTGTTGGGCTGATCGATTTGTGGCTGGACCTATTTCCTTTTCTATTTCTTGGTAGGCCTGCCCAAGTTTGGATTGAAGGGGGATCTATGTAGGGAAAGAGGAAGCCCAAGAAATATTGGATCTTGGGTAGGATTTAGTGAGCTGAGATGTGAGGAGACTCCCATAGGAGAGCCCTGAGTGGTGCCTACATAGATGTCAAATATAGGTTGTTTACCCTTCAGTAGTTTTGGCCTCATACTGCCCTTCCTCATGGGAGCTATCATTAGTTTTCCTTTCTCCCGCCTAGAATATATTTGAAATTTTTCTCATTGAGAGCCATTATTCTGCCTTGCACGGGAAGGACAAAGTGTTTCCTAAGGCACTTTACCTGATGTTTCTTCTACTTTGAAAGAAAAAATACCCTAGAAGGCCCCTTTCATATCTTTGTTTGGTAGAACCCCATTATGCCCTTTCCCCACAGAGAGATCCTGCTAGATTTTTCCTTCAACTAGGTGAGATCCCTTCTTGGGTGGATCCATTATGTTATCTATTACCTTAGGATCTATCTTTTTAATGTGGAAACATGGGTTAACAAAAATGGGTATATCCGGTTGGACCACTACCATACCCCTAATGATCTGCATGGGGTCCTTCTGGCCAGAACGTGTTACCCTAACATTTCCTGGAAGAGGGGGAAATTTATTTGCAAACCTATACATCTAAAAACCTAGTATAGGATGATCCTCACAGTTCTCTAAAACACTCTGAAAAATAGACCGATGTCTGAAGATGTTCGCGAAATCCTTTCCTGCTATAGATTCCTTCACCATAATGTGTTGGTGCACTCTTTACCAATTATGACCATGTTGATTCTGACCCTGGCTGTTCCAATATCAATTCTTCTATTGCCACTGACTTACACCGCTCAGCCATCGCCTCTCTGGTAAATTGTACCTTGTCATAGAGTAATTGATTTTGGAGTAGCAAAAGACTTATTGTTGATAACTATCTGAATTTCAAAACACTAGGGATCACATATGATAGGCGGCTTTGAAGTCAATTCTTCACTCTCACCATAAAATGCAGGACTATCCACTCCATATTAGTAACTAAATATCTCCTTGAATACCCAATATTATCATTAAAATGCTGAAAAAATTCACCTTTGACACACTTTTATTAATTATTAAGCGAATAGGCTTCCCATCTGAAGAGAGCTCATGACTATACACCCCATTTATTGTTTCACGCTAAAAACCTAGCTCACACATAGACCATTTATTTTTTGTGTCACACCTAGACCACCAGTTTTCCAAACATGGTAGGTGAAAATTTGGTTGGCAAAATTGTGATATATTGCTAAAATAGAGACATATCGCTAAAATCATGGTATATCACACATGTAAATCTCAAGTGATATTATCGTAGTTAAAATCACCACCGATAACAAACACGTGTGATTGTTAACAAACATGAGGGGTCCCTGGACATGATTTTTTTTATGTACACAGGTAATATCAATTTGGAGGGTCACAAATGTTTCTTTCCTAGCTTTAAAATTTTGTTCTAGATTACCTACAATAAAGTATGTTGTATTGTTGAGATACTAAACAATGTATTAGAGAGAAAACTAAACATCAAATTCTAATAGATATCTTAATGGGTATTGATAAATTAGTTTGACTTGTATTTTTATTAAAATTATTTCACTTTATTTTAAATATATTTAGATCATTAAAGTTTAAAAGTCAAGTATATACTTGTTTTTAAAAATGTAAATGTCTATTTAAAATTTATAAATAAATTGTTCAGATATAATTAATATTGTTTATTATTTTTATATTTCGAAAGGACATGTATACTTTTGAATATAACATAAATAGTATTCTACTATATGTAATATAAAATAGTGGGTGTAAGGTTTACATAGTTTAAAAAAATATATGAGAATATTATTAGATTCAGCAGTGTATAGAGATCTCTTAGAATATTGTTAGATTTAGCACTTTCATATCTGCATTCTACCCTGTATCACTCCATTCTAAGGAGGCCTTAAATATGATAGAGTCCACTTATGGGAAACCTCCACAAATGGTCTATAACATCAAAAACACAATAAATAACTCCATCGGGTAGTTGTAATGTCATTTCATGAGTCCTTTGTACCTAGTTGATATGTATTTAAAAAATGGGATCATAGAATAGGCCCATTTGAATTGTTTGAAACAATTCCTCAAAGAGGTGTTGTCTCCTGGAATGTAATGATTGTAAGATTCTCACAAGATAGATATATGGAAAGGCTTTAGCTACCTTGAAGAAAATGCAACTAGTTGTGGAAAGCTAGGTTCTTTCCCAGCGTCTTCCCAACATGTGCCAAAATGGTCACTCAATAATTTGAAAGAACACTTCAAAGGGATCAAGATATCATCTCAAGGGATACAAGGATTGTAGGAGTTTGCAAAAAAATTATTTTTTGAGAAGGCATTATAAATTTGTAAGTAGAAGTAGTAGACATTCTTATTGTTTAACGGTTTAAAACAACATACAAATGTTGACATGGCTTTAGAAACCCTAACAAAAATGCAACAAATAGGCATCACACAATTGCACAATATGGACAAAATAGATTTGTAAAAGGATTTTAGTACTTTTGAACAATTGCAATGGTGGCTATAAACCCTGACTCTACAACAATTGTCAACATCCTTCCTACTTGTGTAAAAATGAGAGCTTTGGAGCAACCTATGGATAACCTTCAACACATAATAACAAGATGGTTTTTTCATATATTGTAGTTTAAATGTTGTAGTACACACGTCGTCAAGGAAGAAATATTCCTAGAATGTAATGAACCAAGACTTCTCTCCAAAAACTATTTATCTGACCCATAGACACATAACCATATAACCAATACAACCAATTGCCATGTGTAAATTATTTCCTCGGCTCCTTGCATCCATAAATAGATAGGTGGCATTTATACAATGTATAATATATGTTCCAAATAGTGATTTACAAGGTGCAACAAATAATTATATCCATTTTTCCTCTTTACTTGGGTGAAAACATGCACATCATATTCTTTTCTCACCATTAATTTTTTTGAGTGGTCCCTTAAGTAGAAGCTTGTATAATATATTTTCCTTTTTGTAGGTAATTATAAGTTTTTTTTTTCCTTTAGTAAAGTGTTACCCAAATTTGTTCAATCTCTATAATGCCAACAATTGGATGTAGTCAATGAGTTTCTCTGAATTGATATCATCGAAAGGTTTGCATATTGTACTTGTTTTTGGTTAAATATAATTTTCAACAAAAATGCTTGGTGAAAGGGTTGATTTCATTTGGATTTCTAAGATGGTCATTAAATTAGTGCTAGAAATTGTGCACTCTTTCAATCTAGTATTACACCGCCTCTCATTGGGATTATTCAATGTTTGACATAAGACAAGGAAGGTCTGGTCAAGCTTATGAAAATTAGTACTTAAAAAACAAAAGAGTACAAATGTGAAACTATGTTGGAAGGGTGGTAGAAAGAATTTATTCACATGGATGGTATGCTGAAGAAAGTTCATTTGTAAATTGTGTACATGATGCAAACAAAATTTCATCTGTAAATCATATGCTTTATGCAAACACAAATTCAGTTTTGAAAAAGTTTTACCTTTGGATACATTAGTTTACTAGCTAGACAGATGATATTCTTATGCAAAATTTGGGTAGAGTTTTTTTATTTCTAACAAAGCTTCGTTGCAAAATTCATTTAACACACATTCTAAAATGATTTTATTTCATTCATTTACATGAAATCTCTTTGAGCATTATGTCAAACAATTCAGATGCTTGGTCTATGATTACACATTTTGCATACTTGCAGGTGCTTTGTTAGTATTGAAGGATTTGGAGAATTAGGATATTATTTATGAAAGATGTAGATTTTTAGTATTTGTTTAGGAACACATTAAAATCACTGAATTAGAGTTGGAAATATTGAAGCACTACTTTACAAAATTACTAAATCAGAGGTGTAAATTGTACTTGGCAATTTTGTGAGTTGTGAGGTTTACATTGGATGGACTTATTTCTGGTAAATAAAAACAAATATCAAATAACTATACTATACATTCTGGTCAAAAATAAAAAAAATACTCAAGATACATATTATATCGACATCCATCATACTACAAGTTCATATATCTGCTCTTAATTCTATAGTTATTTTAATGTGAATATTTTGATAACACTATATGATCCATCATCTAGAAGGGAATAAAGGTGTGTGTGTGTGTGTGTGTTTTTGTGTGTGTGTGTGTGTGTGTGTTTTTGTTTGTGCGGGTGTGTGTGTGTGTTTGTGTGTGTGTGTGTGTGTGCGCGCGCGCGCGCGCGTGTGTGTGTGTGTGTGTGTGTGTGTATTTGTGTGTGCGCGCACGCGTGCGTGCGTGCATGCATGTGTGTGTGTGTGTGTGTGTGTGTGTTGTAGAGAATCCTCCTTAATAATAATGAGGAAAGATTATTACTGTAACACCCCAAAATTGGCACCTAATAATCAATCAATTTTGGTGCATTTTCTTATTCTCAAAGTCCTATTGTACTAGGAAAATTCTTCTCCTAATTGACTTTAACTGACTGAGTTTCAAATGCAGAAAACCCAAATTTGCATAAATCTGACATTACATTTAATTCCTAATTTCTCAAATGATTATTAGCTAAAACCCCTATGATTAATTGATTTAAATCTAAAGTCCTAAGT
>MU225332.1:82036-102439 GCA_018584345.1 Thuja plicata | reverse complement strand
TCTAAATTTCAATTGGAATTGAATATGTTTAGCTTTCATTTATGATCTACTTATAGGGCTAACAATTCAATTTTGTACTTTCAAGCTTTCTAGATTCATTGCAAATTCAATTCTAGCTTAAAAGCATCTCTTTCATAGATTACAAGCACTCTCATTTCTAGATTAGAAGCATTTGATTTTCTTAGATTAATTACATTTTGCTTCCATAGCCTAGTTGCATTTCATTCTTAGACTAGTTGCAATTCATTTTCATAGCTTAATCATTTCTCATTTTCTTGCACTTTTAAATCCTCCATGTTAGCAATGGTCAGGTTGTTGGCTCTCGTTCTGAGGGTAAACTTCAACATCCACATCTAATTAGGAGGCAACAGGTTGCTTCAATTGCATTTGCAGAGCAAATAATTCATGTTTGTCTTTGTCAATTAAGCGATTGTGTAAGGACTATGTTGTGTTTGTGTTGAATTCAGAGGTCCACATTCAGCATACAAAAATTACCATTCTCTACAATCCACACACACACTCCTCTACTTGATGATGGATCATGCAATGTGATCCTAAATATTATTTTTAAAAATATTGCACACTTAAAATCAGAACTATGCACAAACAAACATTCACTTGGCAATTTGCAAGTGAAATACTTGTTTAAAATTTATATGCATCTCAATCACTAGAAATATTGAGAGAGAAAAATTGGTATGGAGAAAAATTGTAAGAAATAAAAATTTAAGTGACAAAAGGAAGTGTCCCACGTTGGAAAGGATGATTGTCCTTGTGATAAAAACAAGTTATCTTCTCACATTTAGAATTTCTTTAACACTGTCATTTCAATAATAAATACAATGCTTGCATATAAAGGATATTCTCTTATCAATTTTAATAATTTCACAAGGTTAAAATGTCAAAAATTTTGATCCAATAAGAAAGATAAATGGAATGTTTGTCTATCTCACCAATCTACTCTTTTCAGTTATCTTCCAATGTAACTACACTATTTGTCACACTTCCTTTTAATACGTAAACATCCAATTGTACTTTCATGTCAAACACCTATCTTCTTATTCCTTGCACCTTCTTTTGGTGCATGTTCTAGTAATAATTAATTTTGAAATACTCTTTTATCAATGTTAGGATAATATTTAGAATGTACTGAGCCAGAACTATTATCCATGATTCATTGTGAGAATGTAGAAAGTTAGGTGATCTGAAACATTCAGAGCCTATTTGGTTTCTATAATTAGGCAAAACATGGGAAATTCAAATACCAAAATTCCCAAATTCATAGTTTGTTTTTAAAAAATGAATATGGAATTGGATTTTCCAAATTCTAATTTTGGCCCAAAATGAGCATATGAATCTTCCACCTTAAAAGGTGGAATTGGAAAACCTATTCCAATTTCATTTTTTGATAAATCAAAATCTTTAAACTTTACGGGTCTATTTTCTCATGTTAATCAAATTTATAACATTTCGGGTTTGTTTTCTCGTGTTTGCAATTCACATGCAACTCATTGTTATGAGAAATAGTAGTGTAAATTTAAAAAATTTAGTTTCTTTATACTAAAAAGTTACATGACATCTCTATGTATTTTTTTCAAGCTCTTATTCCATACTAAGATTTTAAATTCTCTTTCAATATTGGTTGAATTCTAAATATACATTATCTTATAATTTTTATCACCTAAAATTCAATAATGATAACTGTGCCTATGTTTTTTATTAAAGGGAAAAAATTTTGAAGGGACCAAAAACCCTTAACAACAATAGGCTAATCAAGCCCCAAAGAAATCAAAGTCTTTTTACTAGACTATCATTCGTTTGCATGATCTCATCATTAATACTACAAATCTTATTAATTATGCTTTCAATAGGGGTGATCCCCTTGTCTTTTCTTCTTAATTTGGTTGTAGGTCTAGGCGTAGAAGCAATATTTTTCTCCTTTCTGACTACACCTTTTTCCTCAGCAAGGGCTTTATCCTTCTTTACACACCTTTGTCCATGACTTGAACTTTCTTGGTAGAGTTCACACTGATAGATGGAGAAGCATAATTACCTCTAGAAATGACCTATAGAGGTTCCACCTATTCATTTAACTTCTTAAGGCCCTTAGTGGTGTTGTCTATAAAAATTTTACTAACAATGATAAGAAATGTTAGTTTGTCTTAAATCACATTCATAGTATTCTCCATTTTTTGAATGTGTTTCTTGCTTAGCTAAACAATCCTCTCAGAAACACATAGCATTGGACTGCTACTTCAGGATTGGATACCCTAAATGGATGCTAAGTAGATTATTTAGTCTCATTTAATTATCGACCAGGGACGTAAACTTGGAATGGTGTTTACAAATTATATGCTTCAAACCTCCTTCATTCTCATGGCTAAACCTATGGAATCAAAATATATTATGCTTCAAGAATCTATACTATCTCAATTGACTGAAATTATGCTAAGAAAATAGTAATCACAAGTAGGGGTTACTCTGCTCTCCTATGTTGCAGGAACAGTGCACTAGTTCTATTACTAGTGGCTGCAGGAATAGGAGAGTTCTATTTACTTCTTAATGAGAAAGGAAATAACTTCTAATCTAATAAAATGATTTACTCACCAAGTGGGCCCCCTTGGATGAGTGAATAGAAATGCAATCAAGATAAGAGACTGAAACTCAAATTATGCACTCTATTCATTCATGGAGGAAATGTACTTGGAAAATAAATGGTGCTACCATGCCAAATTCTATTCCAAAAATTATATCAACTAAATCTCTCATGTGGAACTAAAAAATTACACTTATTTAAGGAGAAACTACACTACTACCTAAATCTAGGATCACTCCATTAATGAGGATCACTAATGGATACATCGTGCTCATAACAGAAATCTCAAACAGCAATAGTAGGTCTTCAAGTTCTTCCTAGAATATAGCATGCACTGGTTCTAGATCTGCGTGCAATGTCTACTCAGGAACTGAACTAACTCATTCCTCCATGAGAGTTTTGTGACATGCCCACCTTCAACTGCTTTACTTAATTCCTTGCTTTATGCTAGCGCTTCTGAAGGTAATAGTTGTTGTTGACCCTTTCAATGCCATGCTGGAATTCTTGAATGTGCCATGACTTGACTCCTACAAAATGATTAGCAAACATAACTTCTAATGCATAAATATATTTTATCATTTAATACTAAGAAAGAAGTGTGAGATTCCATTCAATATTCTTGCACAACATTCGGCTACAGGAAGGAGACTACCCATAAACATAGCATAGGGAAAAGGACTATCTATTCAACATGCAATCACTTATATCCTGCAACTTCTATCCATCAGTTCCAAGAAAAATACATTATGTTTTTACCATCCATTTTACCTACTTATGTCCTTACATATAAAATATATAAAAACCATAAGTTTAAAGTTTCTGCTTTGAAAACAAAATGCTGAAAAAAGAAAGTAAACACATGGAAAAGATGGCCTTTTGAGAGGCTCATCATTCCCCCCAACTACACTATTGTTGGTCCCCAGTAATCATGAAAGTATGGTTCCTGGCCCTAAGCCTCAGGTCAGTGGTGGTCTTCTCACTTGGTTCATCAACAACAAAATTGAAGTATCCATGGTTGTTCCAAAGTTGGTCCCACCTCTGTCTTTCCTTAACCATATCATGCTCTTCTACGTTCTCATTTACTGCCAACAAAGGCTGCAGGAAGATTGGAGGTTGAAACCTTAAGGGAATCCAATAATTTAGATGTGTGCGGCCCAACATTATAAACCATGGGACACGGTGAGTAGCAAGAGTTAAATTTTGTGGAGAACGGGGTTCCCTGATTTTTAAGTCATGGGGCATCCTTATCCACCACTGCCTACAAGCTACAATCGCAACCTCAACATCTTGTGAAGAATGTTGTTCCCAATCTGCATATCCCTATTCTCTGACTGGAAGAACCTTGCGAGACCCACTAGGGTTCATTGTGATTGAGATCCAATCAAGGAATGTCCACCTAGAGCTTTGAACTTCAGGCCATCATAAGGGGTGTGTCTATCTCACTACTTCGATATGGGAGAGCCTGATGCTCTCTGCTGATCTCATTCTGAATCTAGGACATAACTACCCTCAATTGCACATCTCCTATGTAAAGAAGTGAATTCCATTCTCTATTGTCAGGCACAGCTAGATTGTGTGGATATAATTCACATAACAAATTCTTGATGGGCATAGGTGCTAACTGGAAGGCATCATAGAATTCATGAGGTGTAGCAATGGAAGGATTTAATCCCTCAACAATCCTTGTCAATTGAAATTTAACAAATTATTCCTTAAGGAACAATGCATAAAATGGAGAAGGTGACCTACATGCCATTGCTGCAGGAATCAATTCAGTGATCTACTCAATTCTCCTCTCCAATACTACAATCTGATTTGTTTTCTGCTCAAGTTGACAAGCCTGCTCCTCAATTATCCTTTTTTAATTTCTTTGTCTGCAGTTCCCATTGTGTCTTTTCCCAGGTGATATTTCGGTACAAACTCAATCCTATTGCTAACGGTGTGGATAAATTTGAGGGTGGCATGGGTTCTTGCTGAAGAACATTAATCCACCTAGATGCAGTTTGAGGGATCTTTACTTCCTCCACATTAGTGAAAGTAGCCCCTTTCCCCTTGTCACAGGGTGATCCCACAATAGTGGGTTACACTTTTTTGGAGGAAGGAATTCCTCACAAAATCCATGAGGGGGAGGATTTAGTCAAGTACTTTCGATAGAAAGTACTTGATTGTTTCGATCGAAACATTATTAGTTTCAATCGAAACAACCTTTTTTCTTAGTTTCGATCGAAACTAACTCAGTTTCGATCGAAACTAAGTTAG
The DNA here is from genome assembly GCA_018584345.1 of Thuja plicata. Lineage (NCBI taxonomy): Eukaryota > Viridiplantae > Streptophyta > Pinopsida > Cupressales > Cupressaceae > Thuja > Thuja plicata. The sequence goes on along the minus strand of MU225332.1, from coordinate 97,584 downwards.
TTTTGATCGAAACTAGATCGAAACTAACTAGTCAAAAAATTTCTATGTTTTTTACCCATATGCATGTTAAACTAAGAAAGTACTTTCGATAGAAAGTAGTTTCGATCAAAACTACTTTCTATCGAAACCCTCTAAATAGAGGCCATTTGCAGAGGCTAACAAAAATATACAATTTTCATGGATTCAGGGCTCAAGCACGGGGCTCAAACAGAAGAATGGGGAGATTTCCTTTTGCATCAAACAAGTACTCTGAACGAGCTTTCTAACGAATATAGATTTGACAAATTTTGAATTAATTGGGTCTATATATTTTGACGTGCATCAGATGTAGGTTTTTTATCGAATATAAACTTCCAGGTTTGACTTTCAATGAAAAATACTAGAAAATAGAAAAAAAAATTCAAACATAACAGTGCCCTCTGGCTTTGAGTCTTCTTTCTATCAAATTTTTTTTTTTTGAATTTTGATAAATACAAAACAAGTTATCAGCTACGCAATCAAGGTATGTCAAAATTATGGTTGACTCTACTTCAAACATTCATAGAATATGCAATAATCATGATAATGTCATCAAACCAATTGCATGCCCTTTGTATGGATGTTACAAAACCAAATTTGAAAGAAGCATTGATATCTATTTTAGAAAAAATGTTATGCTGTATGAAGTCATTGTACCTTTTTGAAAATGACATTTTCAGCAACATAAAAGTTTTAGTGGGAGAAAAGTAAAACCATTAAAATCAATTCAAAAAAAATTTTAAAAAAATATATTTAGAGTCTAGACAGAAAATCCTAAAAGACTCTAGTTTACTTCATCTTCCGATTTCAAACAGTTTAACGAAAATATGCATCCGAATGTGAAAGTTTTTCTCAAAATATAGACTTCAATGTCTTTTTGGGAAAAAAAGTGTAACCCACTATTGTGGTATCACCCGTACAAGTTTTTACTGAGTCATTTTCTTGGCAAGATTCATCAATGGAAGCTTTTCCTTTTCAAATGACAAGGGTTTTTATTGAATCATTCACTTGGGATGATTCAGTTGCCTTGGCTAATGTGTCCAATCCATCCTTGCTCAACTGTTCAAACACTTCTTCTACAATGTCCTCATTTACTACAGGAAATTTATTAGGAGGAAGATTCTCTAAACTGCCATGAGAATCTTGACAAGAATTATTGCAAAATCCCTCTATTTCTAAAGAATCCTTATCACTCTCCACAAGGATGTATTCAACTTGTGGATCAGCTATAGCTTCATCATCCACAATGTTGGCTAGGGTATCACTATGTGCTCTATTTGAAGCCATTGCCTCTAAAGAGGACTTTTCTATAGATTCAGAGGATTCAACATTTATAATTGAATCAAGGGTTTTTCTTGCTTTACTAGAACTAGCAGAAAGTCTAGCACTCTTCCTCACAGGGGTTTGAAAAGAGCTCATAGGTTCCTTGCATTTATTTTTGGTGGAGGACACCTCCCCCGTAATGGCTACAAGAGGTTCTTTTGGTGTTGCCTCCTTGGAAGAAGACAAGGGTTCCTCGGGCATCTTATTCATATTTTCATTATCAGCTAGCTTTTTTTCTAGAGTTATCCTCTATATCTATGGTTTTATCTTTTCCCTTTACAACAGTAGACCTAGTTTCTTCAGACAGTGAAGTGTGAGGAGCGGCAGCAGCTTCTCTAGTTTTTCTTTCTTTTTTATCAGAAACAAGAGTGTTATCATTGCAGGCTTTTTTCCTAGATAGGGTAGGTCTAGAAGAGTATTCTTCAGGAACAAGTTCTGGTTTATGGATTACTTTACAAACCCCCGTTGCCATGTTAACCCTACTACCTACACCTTGGCTTCTCAGACCAACCACCCTAGGTGCTAAATCTTCCACAACCAAGAATTCCTCCCAAGTCCCAATTGATTGTTTAATTAACTCCCTTTCTACAACTAGCTTAATTAAACAGTGATGGGAAATAGATTGCACTTTTCCTGACTGAACAAGAGATGCCTATTTTTTCACAATATTAAAAAGAAAAATAGGTAAGTCTACTGGCCTATTTTCATGGCAGAGGGTGCTAAGAATATTTAAATGTAGTCCATGTTTGTACTTGTAACGTCCCTCATAGGTGAAGTAGGATATTATAAATGTGGTCAGCTACAAAAACTCCATGGGTAATGACATTCTTGAAGTGCCAGGTGCTTCTTATCAATCTCCAACTGTTGGGCACTATGCAGAATAAATTGTGCCCTAGCCGAGCTCAAGTCAATATCCTTTGTCCACTTTTCCCCTTCCTGTGGCAACTTTGTAACCTCTGCCATGATATCTTTTGAAAATTCAACCCTCAGACCCTTCAATACTACAAACCCATTGTTTAAAGTATTCAGAAATTGAAAAGAAATTTCATCATCGAAGCCATTAAGGCTTAAGCAGTAATCTGGCCATCCCCATTTCTGAAACAACTCATAGGAAGTTGGGTCCCCAAGTAACACTTGATGATCTATTGGCTTGTGCCTCTGAAGGTCTCCGCCCATTGCAAATGATAAAGAAAATAGCTCTGCAGGATATGTTCAGTTGCTACAAAAAACTAAAAAAATGGAGGCCTTCCTACGGACGCAAGATGTTTTTGTTTTTCTTTCCGAGAAAGACTGAAGTACAAGATAGATTTTAATTCTAAGAAAGCAAGCATTATTTTGAATTATTTTCATAAATACATTCATGTGTATTAAGTTTCGCCACCCGAACACGTCGCAAAATTGCCATTATTAAGTGAACCTTACTTTAATTTTCTTTCAAATCAACTTTTAAATCATGATGACTTAACCACTGAAGGACAGATAAGCTCCCATATGACAACGGTCACCATGAAAAGAGAATAAATAAATGAATTTTTTTTTTTCCTTTTCACTTGCTAAAATCAATTTGGAAGTATTGAAAAAAGCATGAATTAAATAACCCCTCCCCCCAACTAAGTATAAGGCATGGGTCCCACCAGGCCATTGCATGCAAGAATAGAAAAAGAAAAGTACACTCATTTCAAAATAATAAATGAATAAAATAAGTTATGTGCAAAAGTATGTGTTACTAACCTGAGGTGCTGCAGGAAGAGTGTAGTATTAGGTGATACACACTGATGGAGTGATGAGGTGGTGAGTACACATGGAAGAGAGAGAGGTGATGCAGATTTTTATTATGAAGAAAGCAAATCACGGAAGTGAAATATTTATTATGGAAGCTAGAATAAAACCACATCTTGGCAAAAATATGGGTGGAAGACCCAGATGCTTCTACTGTAGGAAGCGCGATGTCTGAGTTCTGTTGGAATTGCTATAGGAAGTCCTGATGACTCTCAGGCTTGTGATATATCTTTCGATGATGCCTATTAACAAGGAGTTTGAATTTGACAGGATCAATTATAGAGAGTTGAATGACACCATTATCAAATACTGAGACTATTTCATAGGGCCCTAACCAATAGGTTTGAAATTTTTGAGGAGTATGTTGATATCTTGAATCATAGAGAAATGCCCAATCGCCAATGGAAACTTTTTATCTTTTATGAATTTGTCATGCCACTTCTTTCGTTGCTTTTGAATCAGTTTTATGTTATGAAGTGAAGATTTCCTGTATTCATCCAATCCATTGAGCTATAGGAGCATGTCCTCTTGTGCTTTGTTCAGGTTAATATTCAATTCCAATGCCATCCTGAGAGTCTTATGGTGAAACTCAATAGGCATGGATGCAGATTTCCCGTAGACCAACTCAAAATGAGTGAATCTAGTAGTGGTTTTCCAAGTTGTGCAGTAAGCCCAGATGGCTTCAGGAAGTCGAGTAGCCCAATCCTTTTTTTGAATGGAAACTATTTTGGTCAGAATGGCCTCTATCTCCCAGTTTGTGATCTCAGCCTATTCATTGGCCTAAGGATGGTATGGTGAAGATTTACCATGCCTCACCATGTACTCATTCATCAATTCAATACTAAGGTTAGAGGTGAATTGTGCCCCTTGATCTATTACTATTTCTCAAGGCACTCCAAACCTAGTAAAAATAAATTTATACAAAAAATTTGCTACCTTATGGTCCCTTGCATGCCTCATTGCTTTTTCTTTAACCCATTTTGTGGTGTAATCAGTGCATACTAAGATATAAGACTTACCATGTGAATATGGCTTAATGGGGTCGACAAAGTTGATGCCCCACTTGTCAAATGGTGTTACCACCACCTGAGGCTATAGGGGAATTTCATCAGTCTTCATGGGACGTCCCATCCTTTGGCATTGGTCACAGTGCTGGGTATGCTTAGCTACATCTTTATGTAATGTAGGACAATAATAACCAGTTGTCAATACCTTGTATGTTGTTCTTTTTCTAGCAAAATTGCCACCACATGGCTCATCATGACATGCCCAAAGGATGTCATAGTTCTCATCTTCACAAACACATCTGTGGGTGACTTGATCAAGACCTGTGTAGAACATAGATCTAGATATCCATGAAAATTTGAAACTTTTCTTAGCCAGCAACTGTCATTCATGGGGTGAGAAATGAGGTGGTGCTCATCCTATAGCAAGGTAGTTTGCGATGTCAACATACCACAGATTGTAAGTTGTAAGAGAGAATAGGTTCTCATCTGGGAAGCTGTCATCAATTGTTGTAGGATCTTCAGGAACTTGTAATCTAGAGAGAAATTCAACAACAACATTAGCTTTTCCTATTTTACCAATGATAGTTATATCAAACTCTTGCAGGAGGAGTAACCACTTGGATAACCTACCAAAAACGTCTGGTTTATTCACCAAGTATTTGATCACCGAGTGATCAGTATAAACAAATGCTTCATAACTGGTTATGTAATGTCTGAATTTATTTAATGCATAGGTTACAGCAAGAAGTTCATTCTCAGTAATAGTATAATTTAGTTCTGCACCTTGCAAATTTTTGTTGATGTAATAAATGGCGTCCTCAACTATTCCTTCTTTTTGACCTAGCACTGTCCCAATTGCATAGTCAGATGCATCTGTGTGGATATGAAAGGGCAGCTTCCAATCTAGTCCTCTAAGAATAGGGGTCTTTGTCAACACATCCTTCAACTACTAGAATGATGACTCATAGCCTGGTGTCCATTCAAATTTTGCTTCTTTCTTCAATAGATTATATAATGGAGCGGAAAGTTGGCTAAAGTTCTTGATCAATCTCCTATAGTAACCGGCATGACAAAGAAAACTTTGGACATCCTTCTGCTTTACAGAGGTTGGGAGTGTGACAATTACTGCAATCTTTATAGGATCAACTTGGATACCAAAGGATGAGAGGTAATGCCCTAAGACAACTCCATCCTCCATCATCATATAACACTTCTCACTATTAAGTGAGAGATTGCAGTCCTGACATCTTTGAACAAATTTTTCCAAATTAGCATAAGCCTCTTCGAATGTAGTTCCATATGCAGTAAAATCATCTATGTATATTTCAACACAGTCAGTAGCAATATCAAAAAAAATGCTTATCACTACCCTCTGGAAAGTAGCAGGTGCATTACATAACCCAAATGGTAAGACATAATAAGCAAATGTTCCCCATGGATAGGTGAACATTGTTTTATCCTGGTCTTCTGGTGATATCTGGATCTGGTTGTAGCCACTGAAACCATCCAAGAATGAAATATAATTTTTTCCAGCAAGGTTGTCAAGTACTTGGTTAATAAAGGGAAATGGAAAGTGATCCTTCTTGGTTTCTTTATTAATCTCCCTATAGTCCACACAAACTCATCATTTTCCACCTTTCTTGGGGATGATTACAAGAGGGGAGACCCACTTACTGTCAAAAATGGGATATATGAAGCGAGCTTGGAGAATTTTTTGCAATTCAACCTTTACTACATCTCTTAATGCAAGGTTTATTCTTCTTTGAGGTTGCCTAATAGGTCTAGACTTAGGACTAATATAAATCTTATGAGTACACAATTTTTGGTCAATCCCCTTCATGTTAGTATAGTCCCATGCCAAAGCTTGTTGACTCATTTGCCAAAGCTCAACAAGCCTAGACATCTGAGATTCAGTGAGATTCTTATTAACATTCAATTCCCTACCTGAGGCAATCTGCACTCTTTTAACTTTATCCAACATAAGAACTTCTGCAAAAGAAGGTGACTTTATTTCATGGGGTAACAAAGTATGGAGATAATCAGGTGTTGCAGGAAACTTGGATGAAGACTTCTTGGGCAATATGGTTTGTAGAGAGTAGTTAGGGTCATGATATGAGGGTTCTTCAGAGCGATATTGGTTTGTAAGGGTTGCTACTAGTATGTCATCCTCCTCCTGTGAGACGATGAATGAATTTCTACCAATAACCACAAGTTGTTGTACTGAATTGGCTTCAAGGGGGGCATCTCCTAGATCCGGCCATACAACTTGGTCAAGTTCAGCTTGAGGTTTGGCTGTAGAATATAGGATTAATTTCTAAGTATTAATACCATCAGATATGGTCATTTTTCCTAAGCGGTATGCAATGCAAGCATCTGTTGTGGCTAACCAAGGCCTTCCTAGGATTAATGGATACCCTCCTAGTGTGGCTTTGGGAGACAGGATGATGAAATTTGAGGGGTAGTCTAAGGAATCTAGTGTGACAAAAATATTCTCTACCATACCATCTGGTTTGATAGTTGAATTATCAACTAATTGGAGAATAGTGGGTGTTTCCCTCAACCCAATGATACTAAGCCTTAACAACACATCCATATTCATAACATTAATAGAGGCTCCTAAATCAACCAAGAAATTCTGTATTTGTATACCATTAATGTGAATGGTAACCACTGGACTCCCTAGATCAGAGTATTTAGGCATCAAGGTTTTACTAAGCATGAGATCAGAAAGTTGTCCAAGAACATGGACAGTATCGGGATATTTCTTCTTCCTACCAGAGTGCTTGATACATACTTTCTTTATTTCTTTATTATAGATTGGAGTTTCCTTAAGGGCATCTAATAATGGTATTTGGATAGTCATTTGCTTCAGTTGGTCAATCAGGTAATTTGCAATAGTATTCTCTTTAGGGGATACTGAAGGTTGGGCCAATCTCTACGAAAAAGGTGGGATTTTCTCAGCTGGAATAGGTGGTGCAACAGGTGGGACAACAATATTTTGATTGTCAGAAGCTTCCTCAGTATCAGAAACATCAGTTATTATGGGTGCTCTTGGTGTAGGCAATGTGGTCCCTGATCTTAGGTGGATATCATTCACTTGCATTGAATAGGCTTGCTACTTGTTATTTGGATTTGGATTTGGTTGCGTAGGCAGTTGTGGTTTTTGAGGACTATTATTGGCTACAAGAGGTGGAAGCATAATAACTTGTTGCTGAGGTGGAGGCATAATAGCTTGTTGCTGATTAGGCTGATTGGGTCCCCAGTGAGGTTGGTGTTACTAGTTACCATGTGGTTGTCATTAGTTATTCTATTGCGGCTGCTGGTATGGCTTAAACTGCTATTGATACAGATTAAACTGTTGTTGATATGGGTTAAACTAAGGTTGAAATTTTTGGTTATACTGTGGCTGCTGGTTGGGTTAGTTATTATTCCAATTCTATCCTTGAGGGATAGAATTGTGGGGGTTTTGATTCTGCCACTGATTACTATTATTATTATTATAACCAAAATGATTTAAGGGGTCTTGAGGCATACCTTGTCTCTGAGCCCATGGTCACCTTTGAGCCACGTAAAAGACTTCTCCATTCTCCTCATCTATTGCTTTGAGCTTGGTGGGCATTGAACTAGTGTCCACGGATGCAATAGTTTTGCATTTATAGTTTCTTTTCTTCTCCCTGCAGTGGGAGAAAAATTCAGCCAGCATAGCTTCTGCATCCTCTTTCTTCCTTCGGGCTTGCATGGTGTCCAACTAAGTGGCCACGTCATTGATAATGTCCTGCTTGAAGTCAGATAGGAGGTTGGACATTTCTATCTTAGACACTTTGATGCCATTTGTCTTTTGAGGCAGGTCCCTTAATCCTCTTCCTTTTTCTACTATAGCCCTTGAGTAATTCAAACATATGGTCTTGATCTCTGCCCATTTTTTCTGGGTGATGTTGCCACCAGCCATAAGGTCCAAGGCTTCTATGCTTCCTTCATTGACACCTTTGAGGAACAGATGTTTCTATGATTCCTCATTCAACTGGTGTTGAGCATTGCGTTGCAAGTTAAACATAAACCTGGAAACATAGTCTACCAAGGTTTCATCCTCTTTCTGCAACATCTTGAAGATGTCATCTCCTTTTAAATCTCATCTTCTACAGTATTCTTTATATTTTGCAAGAAACATGTTTCTCATGGCATTCCAATTTGCTACGACATTACCTTTGAGGCTCATGAACCCACTTAGAGCAGCCTCTTTAAGAGTTGACAGAAACAACTTCATCTTATAGGCATCATTTGTGTAGTTGTAGCTCTTGTAGTCGATATCAAACTCGAAGAGGAAGTTCTTTGGATCTTCAGTGATAATTTCGTAGAATTTTGGTAGCGCAGCAGCTGGAATGTTCTTCAAGTTTTGGTTACCTTGTTGAGGAGGAATTGGGAAGGGAAAGGTAGGCTGAGCCATCCTTGGAGGGGGGCCTGGTTGCTATTGTGGTGGTGGCTGGTATATAATAAGAGCTAATGGGTTGTCATGATACTCAGGCTCATCAAAAAGGACTTCTAAATATAGCGATTCTTTAGAGGATGAGGGTGATGAAATTTCTCCTTGGGCGTCTGCAAATGGATTTTCAAACAAGTCTTCTTCTTCACTATCTACTTGGCGTTCTTCAAGCTCGGGGTTAAAAAGATCAAATGGTTCAGCCTAGTATTGATGATGAAGGAATCTTCTGTGAGGATCTCTTCTTCTATACATAAAATGCTTGCTTGAAATTAAATCCTAGATTATAAAAGCTGGAATCATGAACATTAAAGTAGGCTTGAACTAACACCATCCCTAGCAGTGGCGCCAAAAATTCTTGGCTAAACAATCATCTCAGAAACACATAGCATTGGACTGCTACTTCAGGATTAGACACCCTAAATGGCTGCTAAGTAGATTATTTAGTCTCATTTAATTATCGACCAGGGACGTAAACTTGGAATGGTCTTTGCAAGTATATGCTTCAAACCTCCTTCATTCTCATGGCTAAACCTATGGAATCAAAATATATTATGCTTTAGGAAACTGTACTATCTCAATTGAGTGCAATTATGCTAAGAAAATAGTAATCATGAGTAGGGGTTACTCTGCTCGCCTATGCTGCAGGAACAGTGCACCAATTCTGTTACTAGTGGTTGCAGGAACAACAGAGTTCTATTTACTTCTTAATGAGAAAGGAAATAACTTCTAATCTTATAAAATGATTCACTCACCAAGTGGGCCCCCTTGGATGAGTGAATAGAAATGCAATCAAGCTAAGAGACTGAAACTCAAATTATGCACTCTATTCATTCATGGAGGAAATGTACTTAGAAAATAAATGGTGCTACCATGCCAAATTCTATTCTAGAAATTATATCAACTATCTCTCTCCTCTGGAACTACAAAATTCCACTTATTTAAGGAGGAAATACACTACTACTTAAATCTAGGATCACTCCATTAATGAGGATCACTAATGGATACATCATGCTCATAACAGAAATCTCGAACAGCAATAGTAGGTCTTCAAGTTCTTCCCAAAATATAGCATGTAGTGGTTCTAGATCTGCGCACGGTGTCTACTCAGGAACTGAACTGACTCATTCCTCTGTGATAGTTCTGTGACACGCCCATCTTCAACCGCTTTACTTAATTCCTTGCTTTATGTTGGTGCTTCTGAAGGTAATGACTATTTTTTACCCTTTCAACGCCATGCTAGAATTCTTGAATGTGCCATGACTTGACTCCTACAAAATGGTTAGCATACATAACTTTTGACGCATAAATATATTTTATCATTTAATACTAAGAAAGAAGTGTTAGATTTCATTCAATATTCTTGCACAGAATTTGGCTACAAGGAGACTACCCATAAACATAGCATAGGAAAAAGGACTATCTATTCAACATGAAATCACTTATATCCTGCAACTTCTATCCATCAGTTCCAAGCAAAATACATAATGTTTTTACCATCCATTTTACCTACTTATGTCCTTACATATAAAATATATAAAAACCATAATTTTAAAGTTTCTACTTTGAAAACAAAATGCCAAAAAAGGAAAGTAAACACATGGAAAAGATGGCCTTTTGAGAGGCTCATCATTTCTAATGATCTTCTTTAATATCTTTAATTTCCTTAGCTAAAGCTTGAGTACTAGCCATTATACGATCAAAACTCTTGTAGGAGGTGGACGATGTAGCTCTTTCTTTCAAAGCATTAATTTTAGAAATTATCCACATAAACAAAGCATTCTTACTTTCCATCATGTCTTTGACATTTTTTTTAATATTAGGGTTCTCTTCAACTGACGAACCTTTCTTAATCACAATGTCCTTTCCCTCATCAAAAGAGATGTCCACATGAGTTCCCATATCTACATCTTCAATATTCTGACAAATAGGGAAATGGAGGCCGAATCATCATGAGAGTTTAATTTGAATTTTCTCAAATAGGAAGAATTTCTCCCAACCTCAGTCAAAAGGGACCTAGAGGGATTCTTTCCTTTGACTTCACTAGAAGTAGACAAATTAGCTTTCCCTTTCCCGTTAAAATGAATACTGGGGTTAAGAGAATTGAGAATGAATCCATCCAAAGGGGTCGATTCAAAGTAGCTATCATCCGAAAGAATAATTTTCATATGGGAAGACAAGATAGTTGATTGTTGTTTCCTCTTATACAAATGAAAAACCTCGTCATCAATACCAAACTCTTCCTCCTAGTGACATGAAGTATTCTCATAATGAACCCTAACATTCTTTTTGAATTCATTGCTCATTTTAGGAGGGTTATTTTCCTCTATATGAAAATCCCTAGCATGCTCCATTATGAGTAAAAACAAACCCTCATGAAGAATAGGGGAAGCAAGGTTTTTTTCATGAGCTTGTAAACTATGGTTTAGAGATGAAAACAAATAAACTGAATAGGAAATGCACTAATTGTGCCTAAAGTGGTTAAGGATTACAAAGTGGTTACTAAAAATATTGCAAAAATGTCTATCGAGGGTAAGATACCTCATGATTACCTTTGCAACATCCACCCATAGAGCTTTGAGGGAAGTTCTATTATATCCCCCTTGGTATTCTTCTCACTCTATCGCTTTCTCAAGGCTAGAAGATCTTCATCACTTCATTAGCACATTTCCTATCCCTATAAAACATCCTTCCTTCCACCAATATATTTGAAATATTGGCTATTAAATCCTCATTAATCTCAAGCACTACTAACTGTGTCTATGTTGATTAAACTTCTTATAATTTTCTTACAAAAAAAATCATATAATTTTATAAAAACTACTCATTTCTCAACCTTTCACGTGTATAGAAGATGGAGTAATCACTTTACCTTATACATGGTAATTTACTATTAAGGGTCAAATAGTTATTCTAAAAGATGGTTTACATACACGTTAATATTATTGGAACCAAACAATACCTTGTATTATATGTTTACATAAGATTACATCAATTATAGATGATTCAAAATGGTGGTTTACTAGTCTAAGACATCTATGGAGGGAATATCATTTTAATAAATTTATGAGTGAAAAAGAGAGTACTAATATTTATGCATTTTATGGGTACAAAATAAATATTTATTTACGTATGCAAACTATGGTTGCTCAATAAACATATTATGCATGTGCATATTGTTGTTACAAAATAGATATCTCGCGTGTGAATATTGTGGATGAAAAAGGGGAAAACTATTTTCATTCATTTTGTGAGAGTACAGTGAATTAGATGGGTATGGATTTAATTAGCTCAAAAGAAGATGATCATTGTGTAAATTTTGTGCATGAGAGAAAAATATTTCCTTGCACATGTTTGTCCAATTTTTAATAAAAGAGATTGAATAGGGGTACTAAGGTGCTCTTCTAGCTTTCACGAATAGTGTATGTAATAACATGTATGTACAAAGTGTATATGTTCTTCTCATTTGAAATGGTTGTGTATAAGAAGGATTTTATTTTCAAGAATATAAGTGTTTATTTTTAATGGAAGAGCTTTGGGAGTCGTTTGATAAATGTCACAAATATCTTATGTGTGTTATATAAAACTTAAAAGTATAGTAATAAATTATGATTGATACTTGTTTTTTTTTCACCAATCGGTTTATCTTAGGTGGGTAATGGAAGGTAATGCCTTTGTTTTATGTAAATATTATACTAATTGACCTCTTCTTATTCTTTATAAGAACCACAACAAACATCTTTTATACTTACAGTTTTAGGAATTTGAGGATTATTGTACTCTTGGAGAAATTATAACCATTACTCTCCAAACACATGATTTCATTGTGTTTAAAATTAGTGAAAATTATTGTAGATGGTGTTCATTTGAAGTTAGTTGTATCCATCAACAATTTTTTTTGTGTCTTAGACTAATTCAAAGAAATATTGTCTAATGATTTCGAAATTATTTAGCCTCCTTTTATGTATTTGGATATTATTGTCAATCTAAATTGTTTATTAAATAAATTTTGTTATGTGAATAATTTCCAAACCATGTATGTTTGATGTAAGTATGATTATTACCCATCTCCTCATCTCCTTGTCTAGAATGGTATGCCTCTAGCATCCTCATGATTATATGGTTCTTATATTTATTGGGATCTCAACTTATCTCCTATGTTTGTATATTTATCGTTTTTTTTTAATCTTGATCTATGTTAAATTAAACTATTTAATTATCATTATATATCCATAGTTGTCCATCAATGTACTTTTGAGATGTACGCATACTTTTAAAATTTAATTATAAAATTATATTTGACTCAAACAAACATAGAATTATAGAGACGTGCAATTAATGTAGATCAATGAGAGACGTTCTAATCGGAGATTACCAAGAGAACTCTTAATGTTGATGAGAATGGGCCTCTCACACGATAGGCGGCTATGAAGTCGGGCCTTGGCTTCCTTGCTTCCTCTCTAACACGTGGAACTCGCTTCTGCATATGATAAAACTCCCTAAATGCTCAATGTATCCATGTAACGGAAAGATGCTAGAAAATATCAACTTTGACAGGTCTATAATAAGGAAACCTATAAATGGTTATTATTTTTTAAAATCCTTAATATTCTGTTACCAAAATGTGGGAAGCCAGAATTCATATCCACGATTTATTGTCATAATGTAGAGAGTCAGATTCAGACAGTTTTGTTATAGAATACGATCGTAAACATCCCCTTTAAACATATTTACACAKTTGTCGTAAGATGCMCGCCTTCTCAAGCCGGGTTGATGCTTGCTTTGCAACTGGTGGAGCGGTGTTCTACATATAAATGATAAATCCTTGCTCGTATCCATCTTCATTCAATCCAGACGYTATAATGRCMACATATTGTGTGTTACAGTCTCCGGARCCSCTTCCTGCCACCCTGGCCGAGTACACCAGAGCGACCAAGACTAGTATGACGTCTCCCTTGTGGACGGTTTCAACGTTCCTCTTTCCATCAACCCTACACTGCATGCAAAGCGGACGTGAATGCTGTGTGCCTGCGCTGCCTTTAAGGTAGATGGCGGATGCAAGAGAGCCTGGGCTGCATTTAAAACTGACCAGTACTGCTGCACTGGCACCTATGCCAATAACTGCCCTGCCACAAACTACTCGATGATATTCAAGCAGTGCCCTCAGGCCTACAGTTATCCGAAGGACGATACTGCCACATTCCCTTGCGCCTCTGGTACAGATTGCACTATTGTATTCTGTCCCTGAACATATTTAGGATTATGTTTGTGTGTGGAATAATATATTCTAAGGTAGTGTCATCTTCATGTTGACACCAGTGGTGTAGCCGCATAGGTGCCAGTGCAGCAACCCTACACTGCATGCAACGTGCGATGGACTTTTTCTTCTTTTTATGAAATAGACGAATTGTGGGAAGTTTTGTATGTTATTTTAATATTATAGACCACAATCACACACGGATCTTTATTGATCATACCTTGTTTATTTCAAGGCTTTTGGTCTTAGAAAACTAATATCTAAAATATAAAATTAATTTCTTTCTAAAATAAATTTTGTGTCAATTCATCTCAATTCTTCTCAAGAGTTACTCTTTGACAACATCATGTCTATTGTCCAAGCCAATGCTTAATACTACACACATGCTAAAGTAGGTAGTATTGATTTTGTATATGTGTTTCCTATTTAACTCTTTGACAACATCATGTCTATTGCCCAAGTCAATGCTTAATACTAGAGGCATGCTAAAGTAGGTACTATTGTTTTTTAATGTGTCTTTTATTTTTCAATCAAATAAGATTTTATCACATATTTAGAATGATTATCGTCATTTACAATGATATGAAGGAAAATATATTGTTGTTTTATCATGAATGGAATCCATATGTAATATAGCATTGTCTCCATATAAAATTTAATGTAAGTTTTTTATTTTACACATAAACCATGCCTCTCACTCAATCCTTTCAATCTCATATGGTTCCTACAAAAACCATAAGGACCATTAATGGCTTGAAAACCATATAAGAAAACTAGTATTTTTATCCTACCAATTGCAACTTACTATCATATATTATACTCCTTGTTTTTACAAATCAGCATATAATTACTAGAAATTTTCCAAGGAAAATATATGAAAACTTTATTTTTGATAAATTTTCTATAGATTGGCCTAAATTGAGCTCTAGTCCATCATTGACACAATGATGGAAATGTATTTAATATTTTTTATCTTTGAAAGGAAAAGATAATTTTTCCTTATGTACACATGAAAAATATTAGAAAATCTTATGAAAAAAAAAATCACTATTTTGATGCACTTTGTTTCTCCTTAGTTTGCCAAAAATGGTATTAGTCTAGAATCATCTTTTAATATCATCAAAAAATGAGATAAGATTCAAATTGCAATATTTGCATTTCCATTCAATTAGAATAAACAATACTAGAAAACTGTTATACACTGAATTTGCGCCTCTGATCTCAAGCTCTCTTGGTCTTGATAATCCAGTATAACATGGGAATCATCTCAAGGTTGTGGGACCTTATGCTAACCGAGATGAGACCTCCAGGTTCTAGGCTAGTTCCTCTTGGATAATCACCTTAATTTGCTTCTTAAATAGGAAAGTAAATCTTTTGAGGGAAAGGGATAGAAGGATTGCATGAAAGGAAATGACTGAAAGCAAACTACCTACTAGGTGATGCACCGAAATTAGGGCTTGGATCTCAGTATAGAGGAATGAAACCAATGGAAGAACCAGGTCAAATAAGTTACAACTCACTAGATAGGCTTGCATAAGTATTTCATAGGAAGTTCTGGATAAAAGACTCGACCTATGACCTGCAAACAAACATCCTTCTCTGCAACCAGGTGTAGGAATGAGACAAGACTGCTAGGGGCTGAAGTATACCCACAAAACATCTAAATCAGATCAGACACAATAACACA
>MU225332.1:45637-62240 GCA_018584345.1 Thuja plicata | reverse complement strand
TTGAAAATTGCTTATTTATTTTTCTCTATTTATATGAATAAAATAATTGCTAATAAAATTTATGGAAAAAAGAACATAAAATATTAAATACAACATACAAAAGTAAATTAGATCCTACACAAAATACGAAGTGACCTAAAAAAATTTAAAAATAATTAATATATAAAAATAAATAAAGATAGTAATAAATTAAACAAAATATAGTAAAACACATAATCTTTTTAATAATTAATTTTATTAACTATTTTCAATAATTTTGATTTATCTATAGAATAAATGGTTGTGCTTGAGTCGTCATTCCTACATAACTTTCATTATAAAACATCTATCACTAGTGGAGAGGGCCCAATAGTTGATCGGGGTCCAATAGTTGATCACTCACTTGTGAATATATCATCCACTCTTACCACATATTTTCACTATATATTGTAATTAAATAATCTGCATGTAAATAAAAAAATTCCAAATGTTGATAAAAATGGACCAATACTTGAACACATGAGAACCTATAAATGTTATATTAAAAAAAAAATAAACTCATTAACAAGTGAAATAAATAACTTTTTGTCTCCAATAAAATATCATAGCTATATATTATATGTGTGTCACTTAAAAACTAATATGCTCACTTATTAAAATAAGATGCTCACTTAAACAAGTAATGTTGTCTTAGTGTACAAATAATATTCTTATGTGTACAACTATTGGGATACCAATGTATATGCATTAGAGTATTTCATATTAACAATTTTTCTTATGAAAAATATAAAAGGTTAGCCCTCACGACTATTGGTCCCTCTCCCCTAAATGTGTTGTATTTTCCCATGAAATGTGTGAGATTGTCAAAAGGTTTAAGTGTTCAATTATTGGTCCCTTTGTGTTGGATATTAGTTGTATATTGTATATGATGTGTTATTTTTATAACAACAAATAATTTTTGTGTTGAAGTATTAGTCCTTTTATTTTGGATATAAATGTTGGGTATAACAAATATTTATGATTACTAATAGGTATTTGGTCCATTTAAGTTGCATATATGTTATATTTTATATAGAAATACAATAGTCTAGACTAATAACAAATGGAATTTTTAAATTAAACTACTAGGGATTATTAGATCAAGTTTTGGTCGAATCTTTAAAAATTCATTTTTTGGACACATTTCACTAGGCATACTATTTTAACGAGTTGTGTGATGAGTCACACCTTCAAAACTTAGTTGTAGATAGTTAAGTGTCAATTTTACATTTCTAAAAAAATGGTCTTATGATATTCCATGCAACGACTACATGTTGACGAAGTTATCCCTCACGACTACTGATCCCTCTCCCCTATAATTACCTAAATGTAACATGTAGAGTCATTGCTTTGGAAATTTACCCAACTTTAGGATATTGAAAGACACAGATCGCTGCTTTGAATACAAATAAATAGATTTTGACATTGCAGAAAATGTCAAGCCGGAGATAACATAAGTCTTAATTTTAATGACCGTTCGAATTTTGAAAGACTGGGGTTCTTATATCATCGGCAGCTTTGAAGCCAGTTCTTGCCTTCCACCCTAACATGCGGAGCTCTCTTCTTCGTAGAAGTAACCAAACTTCTCCTTGAATACTTAATCTATCCATCTATCGGTAAGATACTGAAATTTATCCACTTTAAGACATCTATATTAATTAATATTTATTGTGAAACTATTTTCATCAACGTTTTTGATAATATTTTATTTCATTATCAGAATGTACTGAGTCAGAATTATTATCCATGATTCATTGTCAGAATGTAGTTAGGGATCCATAGTCTATGATACAAATATTGATGATTCTTCACATCTTGATAATGATTGACTCATACACTATATACTGATTATAAATGAAAATAATGAAGTGTGATAATAAATGAAAATAATGAATGTGATCATTAGAGAAAATATTTACGCAGTAAAATCTAGATGCTTCGAGAGAAAAGTTTGAATGCTGGGGAGGGTTTTCGTAACACACACGACTAGTAAAGCCAGTTCCATGCTTGTTTCATTCAAACTAGACTCTTCCAAAAGATCTTGCGCTTCTTATAGCTGGACTACTCATATCATCATATAAAAGGTAGACTAATTAGACATATCAAGCTAGCGTATGATATACAAGTTTTAAAGTCGGGTCATTGCTTCTTTGCTTCTTTTCTTCCTTCCCACCTACATAACTGTTGGGATAATGAAGTAGGGTCTTTCACCGTATGATAGAAAGTCACTATACGGTGAAGAGAATGGAAAAGAGGAGTCACATATGGCTTGAAGGGAAGAGGAGTTCCTGTACGGAAAGGAGACTCCCGTATGGCGAAGGCTGGAGGTACGGTGGAGTGATGTCGTACGGCTGGAGTGTGGTGAAGGCTGGAGGTAAAAGGTCACCTAGAGGTAAAAGGTCACCCGGAGGTAATCAAATGGAGGTAAAAGGTCCCGGAGGTAAAAGGTCACCCGGAGGTAATCACCTAGAGGTAATCACCCGGATGTAAAAGGTCACCCGGAGGTAAAATTTCCCCGAGGTAAAAGGTCACCTGGAGGTAAAAGGTCCTGGAGGTAGTCACCTGGAGGTGAAAGGTCACCTGGAGGTAATCACCCAGAGGTAAAAGGTCACCTAGAGGTAATCACCCAGAGGTAAAAGGTCACCTGGAGATAATTACCCAGAGGTAAAAGGTCACCCGGAGGTAAAAGTGTTGAAGGGAGTGTCCGAGGTGAAGGGAGTGATCCGATGGCAAAGGGACCATCGACTGGAGGAGTGCTAAGGCTGCTAGTAACCGTTTCATGGAGTAGTAGTTGTTCTACCAAATTCTATAACGAATCAAAGAGTGTATAAATATCTGTGGGATTCTTTAGGAATGGTAGCGCTGGATGGGTGAAGTGTGAGGTTGATTGTAACGGCAATTTGAGCCTGTGAGCCTGTGCAAGAATCCGTTGTTCATTGTATGTAATATTGATTACTGTAATACAAAGAGTTGGTCAGGTTCTTGTGTGGTGGGTTTTTTACCTGAAAGGGTTTCCCATGTTAAATCTGGTCTCATGCATTTATCTTTTGTGTGTTATTGTGTTTTCTGTGTTCTTTTCTTTCCTATGCATCTCAGTAGTTTAAACTTTATATTAATTCTCCTGTAAGTTGACATTTGGGAAGCGGTTCCGCAAGTAGCTTTCCTAACAAGTGGTATTAGAGCAAAGCCCATTACCATTATTCATTGGATAGGGTTGGTTTTTTGGGTAGGGTTGGTCATTGGTGTCAATTTGGTTCCAGTGGGAGTTAGTGAAGTGTTGTTCTTGCAATCGAGATGGCGGGTACATTAGGGAGAATAGAAATTGAAAATTTTAATGGCACAAACTTTGAGTTGTGGAAACTTAAAGTTGAAGATATGTTGGTAGACCAAGATCTATGGACCGCTATGTCTAGGAATAAGCCTTCAGGCATGAAGCAGGAAGATTGGGATCTGGAAAATCAAAAGGCGAGAGGAATGATACAATTGACACTGGCAGATAGTGTTCTGTTAAACATCTATGAGAAGAAAATTGCACATTCTTTGTCGAAGAAATTGGGAGATATTTATCAGGGAAAATCCTTGGTAAACAAGCTCTTCCTGAGAAAGAAATTGTACTCTCTGAAGATGGATGAAGGAACTGTTGTGGCTGGTCACTTAAACATGTTCAACATGGTGATTGCACAACTAACATTTGTTGGTGTGTCCAGAAGTGAAGAGGAGCATTGCATGTTGTTGTTGAGTTCTTCGCCTGATTCATGGGACCATCTTGTGATGGCCATTGGAAGTATGACTACTTAGTTTAAAATGGATGAATTAGTTTTCACACTTCTGTTGGAGGAGATGCGGAGGAGATCTTCTAAGGTGGCTAAGGAGGCTCTTGCTGTTCAAGACCAATTGAAGGACAATGGCAAGAAGAAATGCAAAGCGAAGCGCTGGAATTGCAGGGAGACTGTTCATATCCAAAAGGATTACAAAGAGAAGAAGAAAAAGAAGAAAGTGGAGAGTTATTTTGATTCTAAGTCTTCTAATAGTGACGGTAAAGATGCCTGTAGTGCTGCTTTGGCTAATCGGTCATCTAATGATGACTGGTTGGAATAATTCAATCTTCATGTGTAAGATGGTGGCCACGATGCCATGGCAACTCGAAACTACAGTACAGTAGGATTTGTTGGTAGTGATGTATGTGCCATATGTAACTCATCACCACAGTTCAGTGGGAGTTGTTGGAAGTGATGTAGCAAATGGTCTTCATCAGTATTGCAGATGGTGAAAGGTGAGATCCTGATATGACAGAAGGATCTTTTCACATTTGCTGAAGTACTAATTGGAGATGTTTATCTTCGTGTGACTGAAGATGTTGACATCTTGAGGGCTCAACGTGGTCCTTGGTAAAGGTGTGGATTCTGCTTTCATGTTAGCCACGTTGAGTAACTGTGTACTTCATCAAGTGGGAGATTGTTGGGATAATGAAGTATGGTCTTTCACCATACGACAGAAAGTCACCGTACGGTGAAGAGAATGGAAATGACGAGTCACGTATGGCTTGAAGGGAAGAGGAGTTCCCGTACGGCAAGGAGACTCCCGTACGGTGAAGGATGGAGGTACGGTGGAGTGATGCCATACAGCTGGAGTGTGGTGAAGGCTAGAGGTAAAAGGTCACCCAGAGGTAAAAGGTCACCCGGAGGTAATCACTCGGAGGTAATCACTCGGAGGTAATCACCCAGAGGTAAAAGGTCCCAGAGGTAAAAGGTCTCGGAGGTAAAAGGTCAACTAGAGGTAAAAGGTCACCCGGAGGTAAAAGGTCCCGGAGGTAAAAGGTCACCCGGAGGTAATCACCCGGAGGTAAAAGGTCACCTGGAGGAAATCACCCAGAGGTAAAAGGTCACCTGGAGGTAGTCATCCGGAGGTAAAAGTGCTGAAGGGAGTGTCCGAGGAAAAGGGAGTGATCCGATGGAAAAGGGACCATCGACTGGAGGAGTGCCAAGGCTGCTAGTAACCGTTTCATGGAGCGGCAGTTGTTCTACTGAATTCTATAACGAATCACAGAGTGTATAAATATCTGTAGGATTCATTAGGAATGGTAGCGCTGGATGGGTGAAGTGTGAGGTTGATTGTAACGGCAATCTGAGCCTGTGAGCCTGTGCAAGAATCCGTTGTTCATTGTATGTAATATTGATTACTATAATACAAAGAGTTGGTCGGGTTCTTGTGTGGTGGGTCTTTTGACCTGAAAGGGTTTCCCACATTAAATCTGGTCTCATGCATTTATCTTTTGTGCATTATTGTGTTTTCTCTATTCTTTGCTTTCCTATGCATCTCAGTAGTTTGAACTTTATATTAATTCTCCTGTAAATTGACATTTGGAAAGTGGTTCCGCAAGTATCTTTCCTAACAGTAACAGGCTGAGCTCTCTCTATATAAATGATAAACCCCTCCTTTGTATCCATCAATCTTCATTCAATCTTTGCTGCATGTGATATAAACACCCATATAATGGCAAGAGTATCAGATCTTGTGCTTCGTCTTGTGGCTGGGCTGGCCATTTCTTTCTTCATGCAAGGTAAGTTGTATTGCTAACATAACCTGTGTTGCAGATGGATGAATTAGGTCTCCAAGCCTAACAATAATAATATGTGCGTGTGTTTTGTCTCAGAGGCGGGAGCAGTTAAGTTTGATATACGGAACCAGTGCGGTTACACAGTCTAGGCTGCGGGATTACCCAAAGGAGGGCAGCGGGTGGACCAGGGTCTGACATGGACGGTTAATTTGGCGGCGGGCACACAGTTCGCAAGGTTCTGGGGCTGAACTGGCTGCTCTTTCGATGCGAACGGGCAAGGAACCTGTCAAACCAGTGACTGCGTTGGCCAATTGAGCTGCACACTCTCTAGAGCTATTCCCGCCATGCTAGCCGAGTACACCCAGAGTGATCAGGACTATTATGACGTCTCCCTAGTGGAAGGTTTCAATGTTCCTCTTTCCATCAACCCTACGAATACACAGTGCACCGCCACTGCATGCAGAGCCGACATTAATGCAGTGTGCCCTTCAGAGCTAAAGGTTGATGGTAGATGCAACAGTGCGTGCAATGTATTTCAGACTGATGAGTATTGCTATAGAGGTGCCTATGTTGATAACTGCCCTCCAACGAACTACTCAATGATATTCAAGACCCAGTGCCCTGCATCTTACAGCTATGCTAAGGACGATACGGCCACTTTTGCTTGCACCTCTGGTACAGACTACAGTATTGTGTTCTGTCCCTAGATATATATACATAGGATTATGTTTGCATATGGAATAAGATATTATTAAGTAGAGTCATCTTCATGTTGACGCCAGTCGTGTAGCCACATAGGCCATTGCTACTTGCAACTCACACCACTCATCATCAATAAAACATTGCTGGCATCTCATCCCTAATGAGAGAAGGATAATTCACATGCAATACACATGTTATGAGCAAATATTAATATATAGTCAGAAATTTTAGATATTTTCTAAATGTGTTATTTCATCATTATGACATTAGATGCTATTATGTCTATTAGTATAATTATATGATTATTTTTAAATTTATATGAATATATTAATTTAAAAAATGGGTAAAACTATCTCATTGAAATAACGAATCAAAATATATTTAAAGGTGGTTGTGGGTTTTTTTCTCTTCTAGGGTTTCATGCGTACAACATCCTATCTGTGTCTTTGCTCTGAGCTTTCCATCTGTCATACCGCATTTACTGTGGGATTTTTGCAATAGGGTTAGCTTTTAGTATGGCTCCAGCCAACTTCGGCTCAGTAGTTGATGCTGGTGCGCAAGTTGAATCTTCAGAAAGCCATGGTTCTTCCTCTGAACAAACGTCCTCGCAAGTTCATCCTGAATGTCTTTCACAAGGTAATATTGATATTGTTCTTAATCTGCAAGAATTTGATTATGCATGTGAATGGTTAGAAAAGCATACTCTGATTGGATATTTTGTGGGTCGTACTCCTCCTGAAAGTATCCTCAAAGATTGGGTAAACCAGAGCTGGACCCCTCCTGGGATCTGCCTTGACAGTGTACAAAACCTTACCAAAGGTTTTTTCCTTTTCCATTTTGCTAACCCTTCCCAAGCGGAAGCGGTTTTTAGCTACAGGCCCTAGACTACTAGGTCATCCCTACTTGTTTTTCAGAGATGGTCTCGAGACTTCACTCTCTCGGACGACAATAAACTTTGGGTTCCTATTTGGGTTGAGTTTCCTGGTCCCCCTTTGCCATGCTGGCCATTTATTGAGTCCATTACTAAAACCCTTGGTAAGGTCATTGTCATAGAGCATGACAAATTTTTCAATGCCCGTCCCCAGAAGCGTGTCTATGTTGAGGTTGACCTTTCTAGGGACCTCAAGGAAACTATTGAAATCCAGGTTGGTTCTCTCACCATTTCTCAAATGGTGCTCTATTTGAACCTACCCAACACCTGTTATCGGTGTCAATCGGCAGAGCACAAGATTAAGGATTGCCCACTAGCTACCCCTCGGGTGAAGCCGTCACAAAGGAAGCACGGGTCAAAAACACGGAAGCTGGAAAAAGAGAAGAATGGACTACAGTTTTGCAAAAAGGAAGGAATACCTTAGGCTCCAAGATGACACAAGCCACCTCTGGTTGGAAAATCTCCTCCTTCCACTGATGCGCCACCGGTGGTGCCGCTTATTTCAAACCCTGTTATCCAGGGGAAAAGCTCAGCCACAAATCCTTCCACTCCAGAAGTGGTGCTCATGCCGCCAGTGGTTTCTTCAGTCTCCTACCGGTCTTTGTGTCGGTCTCGCAGTCCTGATGGACACATGGACGACCCAGAAAAAAGGTGATTTACCTGTTCTGGAGATTTACTCCCCAGCTTTGGCTCTGTACTAGCCTTCTTACAGAATAGTTTCTACTCTCTTGGGACGAGGAATCCATGCAAGAGATTTTATGAATTTTTTGTCTTAGAATGTGTGAGGTCTAACTGACCTCTCCAGAAAGTACTATGTTAGTGATACCCGTCGCAGACTTCACAGTCTGGACGTGTTATGTTTATAGGAAGTTAAAATTTTTGGGTTCCTACTTAACTCTGCATGTCGTGTCATATAGTTGGATGACATTGTCTTTTCTTCTCAGCATGAAGCTGGTAAAGGTGGTGTCATTATTATTGTGTCACCTCACCTTCATTCTTCTGTTATTTCTCATGGATCTGATCTGATGCAGCGTGTCACCTAGATTTTTCTATCTTTTCATAATCATTCTTTTGTTATCATTAATGTTTACGCCCCCAATGATGTTATCGAAAGATCTCAACTTTGGTGCTGGCTGGCAGACAATTTGCCTCCTGCTACTTGGGTTACGTGTGGGGATTTTAATATGGTTGAGCTGGCCTCTGACAAGGAAGGGATTACGCCTTTTCACTAGATAGCTAGGGAGATAGAAGCCTGGTACCACATGCACAATAAATTGGGCCTTTTTGATCCCAATGCTAACCGCCGCCAGCAGGGTGGGGTTTGGCATACTTGGTCTAATTTTAGAGCTGGCTCTGACTGCATATTTAAGAGACTAGATCGTGCTATGATAACGGCTCAATATTTTTTCTCTTTTTCTGAAGATCGAGGCCTACCTGTCATTTCTCTAACAGATGTGACCCTATCAGATCACTTCCCCATTTATTTTTCCATCACTTGGCAATCCTTTTCCAAGAGGGCTGCTCAAACGCAGTTTTATCTCAACACATCTATGCTGATGCATGCCTCCACTACTGCTCACATTCTTCAAGTTTGGAATTTAGAGCCTCGGCCCCATAGTCATCTTGGTTGGATTCAATGGTGGAATGATGCCATCACCCGTACTGCAAGATTTCTTAACATTTACGGTCGTCAGTTAGCCTACTAGAGGAAGCGTGCTTACGAAGCTAACACTAAGGCTCTTTGCAATACTGTTGATATGCTTGCATTGAACCCCTTTGATGTTGAACTCCAGCTTAAGCTGGCCCAACTTTGACATGAGAAGAAAATTGTTGATGCCTATGCTGCTCATGGAGCTCAAATCAAAGCTCGCCTCCACTGGTTGGAGGTGGTCGATAAAGCCTCTAAGGATTTTTTTCATGCTCTCAAATCCTGGCATACCAATGTTGGTATTCAAAAGATCAAACAAGGATCTGAAACCCTTACAGAGCTTCTGGCCATTCTTCAGGCTTTTGTTCATCATTATGAACAAGTGTTTGTTTTGCAGGGTAATTCTGTTGTGTAGGAAGAGGCTCTTAAGGCTTGTATTGTTGTTACTCCAAACCGCTTAGCAGTCGAGCAGTGTGCCTTTAGTGAGAAAATTCTTACCATCTCTGACCTCAAAGAAGTGACATTTTCTATGGGCAATGATAAATCTCTAGGATGTGATGGCTTCCCCTGTAAATTCTACAAACACCTTTGGGATGCTGCTAGTCCTAACCTGCACAAAGTTTACCTCGAGGCCTTTCACAATAAAATTTTGGGTACTTTAATTAATAAAGGGAATATCAAATTCATACCTAAATCTGGTGATCTGGAGGATATCTACAATTGGAGGCCCATCACTTTGTTGAACATCTCCTACAAGATAATTACCAAAGCATTAGCTCTCAAAATCAGACATCTCCTTCCTCTTATTATATGCCCTGAACAAACTGGCTTTATTAAATATAGGTATATTCTTGACAATATTATTTCTATCTAGGAAGGGATGGAATGGGCTCGTTAATCTAAACAGGCTACCCTATTCCTCAAAATTGATTTTTCTAAAGCCTATAACTGCATTGAATGGCCTTTCATACTTGCTATGCTTCAAGCTCTTGGGTTCGGTCCTCACTTCCTATAGTCTGTGGAAATGCTTTTTGGTGATGCCTCTACATGCATTACCATCAATGGGTCTCAATCTGATACTTTTGGGATTTTTAGATCCATCCAGCAAGGTTGTACGCTGGCTCCTTCTTTATATGTGCTTGTTGATGAAGGCTTTGGGTATTTGCTTGCCAACTCTGTTTCCTCTGGTTTGGTTCGTGACATTTCCCTTCCTGAATCCTCTTCCCAACTTGTTAATGGTCACTTTGCTGATGACTCCTTTCTCACTCTTATTAAGGATGAGGAGAACATCTCCAATGCCTTGCAGTGCCTAGACACCTTTTGTCAAGCCTCTGGATCTACTATCCAATAGTCTGAAACTCTTTGTTTTAGACAGTCTTTTCTTCCAGCCCCTCCCTAGCTTGATAAATCTGGCTGGAAATGGGTTCAGCATGGGGAAGTCTTCCACTTCCTGGGCATTCCCTTTGCTTTCCATGGCTCCTCTATGGATTTATGGAATGTTGTGATTGCCAAGATTGAAAAAAATTTGCAATATTGGATCTGCAAGCCTCTCTCCCTTGCTGGGAAATTTCAGATTTTCTCCAAAGTGTTGGTTGCTACTCATGTCTACTACTCATGTTGGGCTCCCTCTAAGGCTTCTTATCTCAAGCTAGAATGTCTACTCAAAGATTTTCTTTGGGCCTCTAGAGATGACGGCCATGGGTTTCATAGGGTTGCATGGGAGTTCTGTTGCCTTCCTCGTAATTCTACAGGCCTTGGCCTTCTCTCCACTCAGAAATAGGGGCATGCTCTCTATGTGAAGTGGATTATCCATGCTCTTACTGGTGATGAGGATTGGAAAATTCTTGTCAGGCACTAAATCTCTTCTAGATTCCTAGTTCACAAGCCGGCTTCGAAGGGCATTAGTCTCCAGACCTTGCTCACTATGAAAGAACCTATTCAAATTCAGGGTACCTTCATCATCAAGAGCATTTGGAAAGCTTGGGAAGCTATTAAGCCATGGCTTTGTTGGGATTGTGATGGCTTTCACAATGGGATTTCTTTCAATCAGCAAAGCCTTCGGTGGTCTCTGTTGTTTTCTATTCAAGGCATCCCCCTGGCCAAGACTCAAGGGACTAGTGCTCTACATTTTTTCAAACGTGGAATCCGGACTCCCAAGGAAATTTTCTCTAGAGCCTCTATGGGTCTCCATTCCTGGGAGGATATGCAAGTTCAGTATCATTTGGCTCGCTCAGATTGCAAGACTTTTTATCTTTTGGTTTCTGCGATTCCTACCAACTTGCTTCATATGATTGGTATTCAGGTTGTTAGGCCCTGGTGGAAGGATTGGAAATGGTATCCTGCCATGCCTTTTAGCAATTACAAACCAAGGCTGGGTTATAGGTGGTTGTCCCCCCATCTTCTGATGGTGGATATCCTTAATCAGAGATGGCATCTTCATTCTTCCACTTCTCACTAGAGCTCTTGCTTTCAAACCATCTCGGCTGCTATTACGAAGCCCAAGATGACTCTTTTTGCTTGGTGTTTACTTTTTCAAGGGCTCCCAGTTGGCCCTAGGCTCAAACATCTGGGTGTTCATGACCCTCGATGTACTTTCTGTGGTCACCCTAAGACTTTCTTGCACATCTTCTAGTTTTATAGGAGAGCTCAACAATATTGGTAGTGGATTCATGATTTTTTCAAACCCTTTTAGCCTGAGCCTTTTTCCTGGCACATGATTGTCTTAGGAGATTATCCTAGACTTCCCTCCAAATTTACCTAGATTTGGCATACTTTCAGGATGGAGATTTTGTTCACTTATAGAAAGATAGGAATGTTGTTATTTTTTCTCACAGCTTTCTTGATACGAATGTTGCTCTGTATAACAAGGCTTGCATATGTAATAATGTTATGATGTAGATTCAAGTTCAAGCCAATAAAGTGGCTCTGTCAGTGGCTCACCTGTAGGAGCTACTCAATCATTGGGGCAATGTTCCCTACATTGTTGCCAGGGTTCCCCCTGATGCCATTTCTGCTGAAGGTACTCCCAGAGGTCACCATCATGGGCGCAGCTCCTTGGTGCACCGCTCACACACCCCGCAGTCTTAGACACCCCGCCACCACTCTCTAAGAGGTGGCGGCGACCATTGGCAGCACCACTTAGCTTCTCCACCTTGCCATACTTCTGGGTGGTCTCTAGATCTAACTCAGTCTGCCCCTCCTGATGCTCCTGGTTCTCATTGTGGCGCTGATTGGCATCATACCACCTCTTCCAAGTTTCCCCGCCTGGCTTTAGCCATTTCTCTGCCCAGGGTGAAAGAGAAAGATAAAGATGAAGTTGAAGATGATGAATGGTCACTCCCCAACCCTCCTGTTAACCCCAATGATGTGTGGGGTTCTGATGATAAAGATTGTCCTCCTTCTGTCACTGCTCTTTCTACTTAGAGGCTTTATGCCTATTTTTTTTATGATAGTTATTTTTTGTTTCTCGCTTTGTTGTGTGAACTCTGTAGGGTGATTTTTATATCCCCCAGCCCCTTTTTTGTGGATATGTAACTTTGATATTTTATTAATTGAAAAGGCACTATTCATCAAAAAAAAATATTTAAAAAGGATGGTGTAGATACACTCCTATAGTTTTGGAATTAATCTATACCTTGTACTATTTCTTTATGTTGGAGTTTCTCAATTACAAATGATTGAAAAAGGTGGATTACTAGTCTAACACATCTAATTGAGAGATTATTGCTTTTATTTATTTTGCAGTAAAAAGTAGAGCAATAATATTTATGCATTTTGTGGGTACAAAATAAAATATTTCTTTTGATGTATTTTATGGTTGCTTGATAAAAATATAAGTATGAACATCTTTTTGGTTGAAAATAGATCACTATTGTGTGAATATTACAAGTGAAAAGGAGAAAAACCATGTTCATGCATATTGTGAGTATATATGTAATTAAATAGTTCTGTATGAATTTAATTTTCACAAAAGAAGAGGATCATAAAATAAATTTCTAGTGTATAGGAAGAGTATTTTCATGGATGTTTTTATCCAAGTTGATAGAAGAGAATGTATCAGGCCACTAAGTTGATCTTGTGGTTTTCATGAATAGTGTAACAACATGTATATACTAAGTAGATATGTTTTTCTCATTTGAAATGTTTGTGTCTCTACAAATGATTTTTTTGAATAAAAATTTGTATTTTAAGATGGAAGAGCTCTAGGAATCCTTTGATGGATGCCATAAGAATATTTTTCCCATGTTTTTAAGCTCATCACATCTTTCTCAAATCATCCAATTCAAGTTTCCTAGTTGAAATTGGTCCCGTAGCGCCACTTTGAGGTTGAGCTAATCGAAATTGGTCATGTAGCGCCACTTTGACCTTGAGGTAGGTCTTGATGGAACACACTATTTTTCTTATTTTTTCATCAACCAAATGAGTTTTCTAATATAGCTTTGTGCTACCTATGAGATAGCTAACAACCTTTTTCAGTTTGGTCTTGTCAGAAAACTCTCGAGAGTTTGAAAATATTTCTTCCACATCCCAAAAGAAGTTATCCAAGGACTTATCATCCCACATGCCATAGTAAAAGCCAATTTGGGTCAAGGTTTTGGTGTCCTGTGACCTACCTTAAGCCAAAAAAGAATGGTGAAGGGCTTGACTTTCTTGCAAGAACTTAGATTCCTGTCATAAAAATTTTACCTCCAAACAGAGCTTGGTGATCTCTTTCTGAATATAAATGTAGTAGTAAAATTATGAATTGAAAAAATGTAGCTCCTCTCACATGAAAGTTGTGTTATAGGTCACTGCTTGTGTTCTTGGTTTTCAGTTGGAGGATAGAGCGAGGAAAGTTGGGTATGTGATATTGGACCTGCTAAGATTTTTAAACTCGCCTCAAATTCTGAGACTGCATTAGGCGTCATCAACTCAACCGATTGCAAGGGGGGATGAGTGGAATTCTTGGCTATCTCTGACTCCTTCCCAATTGCAGTCCTCTCATGATACTAAACTAGCTGGGTCAGGATGGTCTCCCAAAAATCCAGTGGATGAGTGTGTTGGCTGGAGCTCGGTGGTGCCCTCACAGTTTGATCGTGGTTGGGGTATGGTTTCAGAACATTATTGGATTTCAAGTAGTCAAGGTTTTTCAGACCATGGGTGGCTCAAAGCTAGGACAAAATTTGATCCTAAGTCATGCAGTGTCTCTCAAGACTGTGACGACATGGAGGAGTGAGTAGTGGAGTTGAATCTTTTTGGGGTTTTTTTTTAATTTTTTGACAAGTTGATTATTTGGTGATAATACATTTTCATAACTAATTTTCTAATTCAGGTGCATACTCATGGGAGGTAGCTTATACTCCATAATGTATTCATGATGTGCAGTCATTCTCCATCAAAATTGTAATTATTTGACATTTTTATTTTGACTGTGTATTAAAGCGACGATTCTGGGTTTTCTTCCTGATTCTTTCTCGGCTGAGTTTTTTTTGAATCAGTTTTTATTTATAAAATATTATAGTGGCTTTCCCACTTTTGCCTAAAAAAAACAAAATTATGAATTGCGACTGATCCTTGTTTTTTGTTTTTCTTTTATAAAACTATATATCTTAGATGGTAAAGGAAAATAATGCCCTAGTTTTAGGTGTTATTTTACTATTTGCAACTCTTATCATTCTTTTTATGAAACACAATAGTCAATTTGGTATTCATATGTTGGTTAGGATTTTGATTAGTTTGGTAAACTTAGGGAATTTGCAACCATTACTCTCCAAAAATATGATTTCATTCTATTTCATACATATTTTAATGTCTGGCAACTATTGGAGATGGTGTTCATTCAAAGTTGGTTGTATTCATCAACACTTATTTGTGTCTTGGACAAATTCAAGGAATAATTGTCCAATGCTTTAGGAATCATTTACCTTCCATTATGTATTTGGATCTTGTTTTGAATCTAATTGAGTATTAAGAAAAAAAATTCAAGGTGAGCATTTTCTAATCCATGCATTTTGACATGAGTATGATTTTTGCCAACATGCTCATCTCCTAGTCTAGTATGGTAGACCATTAGGATCTACATGGCTGGGTGGTGCTAAGCTTTCTTGGGATCATAGTCATGCATTTTAAATATTAGGTTAGGATGCCATTTTTATCTTGTGTAGTTGTTTCTCTATTAGGTTGCGATCTTGATCTATGTTGAATAAAACTATTTTATCATCACTATATATTTAAAATTGCGCATACATGTGTTTTTGGGATATAGGCATTTTTTAAATCTTATTCATAAAATTATATCTAAATCAAAATATACATTGAAAAGAAAAATTGATACATATATGACATGCCATTTTACTCAAAAATGAAAATCGTGAAATTGCAAGCATTTTTTATTTAAAAAAAAATTATTAGAATATATTGGTCGGTTTTGTTCATGTCCATATTTTTATGGTAAATGATATGTTAAAATAAATTAATTTTGGAACCTCTTCTTCTAGCATGGTTATGTTAATTTGAAATTTTATATTTTATTATATATATTATTACTAATTTTCTATCATGGATTTTATATAATCATTAGATTTTCTTTTACATCTTCTTTCTATATTACATAATAATTTTGACAAATGTAATTATTTAAGTAAGTTATTATCATTTTAGTGCAAACTAAAAATATGTATTTATAACCATGAAAGCATGGTTTCAAGGATTTGTTTTATTTAAAAAAAAAAACATGTTCTATCATTTTAAATAAGGTGGAAGCATTTATATTTATCTTACAATGGTTTTTTTTGTTAAAACCAATCATCCTTATTTTCTATTACTATGTAAACAATAAACATTGTCATTATCCCTAAGATCAAAGTGCCAAAAGCTTTTTCAAATTTCAGACTAATTTTTCTATGCAACACAATATACAAGATAATAACAAAGGCAATCTACTTGAGAATGCAATACCTGATTCCAAAATTAGTTTCTCGGGAACAAGGTGGCTTTGTCCCAAGAATAGATACAATGGAGGGAGCTCTGGTGGCACATGAGGTACTACACTCAATCCACACAAGCAAGTCATCAAACTTTGTTATTAAGCTTGATATGATGAAAGCATATAATAGGGTAGGTTGGAACTTCCTCTTCAAAGTACTAAAATAGTTTGGGTTTGCTGATGGCTGGTGCAAACAGGTTAGAGATTGTATTTAGGGAGAGTGGTTTTTAGTAATAATAAATGGTGTTCCACCAGGTTTTTTTCTTTGATGCAAGGGATCAGACAAGGTGACCTTTTATCCTTGATTCTATTCATATTAATGGCAGAAGCCTTTAGAAGATACATTCATGTTAAGAACACACTTGGAAATTGGAAGGAACAAAAATAGGGGACTCAGAATTAGCAATTACCCACTCTTTATTTGCGAATGATACTCTACTATTTGGAGCATCTAATGTAAAGGAGGCAATACAGATTAAGAAAATTTTGGACTTGTACACTGAAGTATCTAGAGAAAAATTCAATGCACAAAAGTCCAAAATAATTTTGTTTTAATACCAATCAGATTATCTCAACCAGAATAGCTAATTCTCTAGGATTCACAATTGACTTCCTACCTTCAGTGTACCTTGGTATTGTTATACACTGAATTTGCACCTCTGATCTCAAGCTCTCTTGGTCTTGATAATCCAGTATAACAAGGGAATCATCTCTAGGTTGTGGGACCTATGCTAACTGAGATGAAACCTCTAGGTTCTAGGCTGGTTCCTCTTGGATAATCAC
>MU225332.1:28635-40356 GCA_018584345.1 Thuja plicata | reverse complement strand
GGGCTATGACCATCTTGGAATCCCTTAGGATGCAACAAGCTTCGGATGGTCATGGAAAACCCTAACCCTAAAATCACAGGAGAGAGGAAAAGAGAGAGAAGAGGTGGTGGAGAATGACCGAGTCAAATAGATATTCACGGATATTTTCATGCTCCTCCTCGATCTGGCAACTGCCATCAGATTTGGTATACGGTAGATAGTAGCATTTATGTTTACTCTGAAAGCTGTGCACATCTGTTCACCCATATCCCTCTGTAATAACTATCCCTCTTGTCTTTGAATAGTGTATAACCGAGTGTTCTCCTTGTCATCGCCCATGACTTCTTCTCCTTCTTGGCACTTTTGGAAACTCAGTCATAATCCAACTTCACTCTACAAGACGCTGAATCTCCTCTTTTTCACCGACATTGAAAAAAATATATTCAAATATTGGTAGACTGCTTTGTGTATAATTACCTGTGATTAGAAACCCTCTGATACCTTGGAAATCCTTCTGCAACTGAGAAAAACATCTTGGGCTCTGAGGACCTCATCTGCATCATCGTCGCACCGTCGCGAGCTATTCCCTGTTCACTTTGAAACATTGGTGATTTAGCGATGACACATTCTTTGTACCTCATCAGAGACTCGCAGACAGATCTCCTTTTGTCCTCATTACTCAGCGAGTGCGCGACGAGTCCTGCCTTTGTTGATCACATAGTCGCGCTCCGTTTCCTCTTTTATCTTTTTACTCGGTGGCTGCACGATGAATCCTTGCTTCTATTCATTGCATGGTCGCGAGCCGACATTATATCATCTCAAAACACTAGCGAGTGCGCGACGAGCTCAACAATCACTACAGTCGCTCGGTCGCGGACCTAGAACATTGATATCTAAAAACATCGTGACTACGCGATGACCTCTCAAAACAACTCATCGTTAACTCGCGCACTGCTTTTCATACTTCAAACTTCTGTAGTGAGTGAGCGATGAGCATATCTTTTCTTTCGGTCACGCACTCGCGAGCTGCAAACCCTACTTGGAACAAATATCGCAATTGCGCGACGAGGCTTAAAACATTGACCCGCTCGGTCGCATGACTAGAACGACCCAACCTGGATAGCTCGCGATTACGTGATGGCTCATTTCTTCAGCTCGTCGCTAACTCGGGAACGGATCAGACTTTTGTAAGAATAGATCGCGATTGCGCGACGACTGCAATTGGCAACTCATCGCTCACTCGCACAACTTAATAACTTGAATCAAATTTCACCGCGATTGCGCAATGAGACAAGAGTAAGACTTTTGAAAAGGGGTTTAGCCATTTTGGGCAGGAAACACAGACAAGGGCCAAATTGCATAGAAAGGGAAAATTTGGGCAACAGGTATTCCTTTTTTTATGAGAGAAAACAAAATTTCATATTGGATACCTATCATTGAAAGAATTAAATCTAGAAGCATGGCATGGAAAGTGAGATGGCTGCCATTAGATAGATAGATAGATAGATAGATAGATGGGTAAAGAGATATAAATAGATAGATAGATGGATGGATAGATGGGTAGAGCGATAGATAGATAGATAGATAGATAGATAGATAGATAGATAGATAGATAGATAGATAGATAGACAAATAGATAGATCCATCCATCCATCCATCTATCCATCCATCAATCCATCAATCCATCGATCGATAGATAGATAGATAGATAGATAGATAGATAGATAGATAGATAGATAGATAGATAGATAGCTAGATTGACAGACTATGTAATCATGCCACCTAGACTATGTACCTACATTGGTTCCATATATCAAACTTAACTTCTCCTGCCTCTAAAACAAAATACACACATGATTATTGTTTGACTTAGAATGACTATACTATTAAACTACCTACAACATGTATTATTTTACTTAGAAAACCTACCTTTCATGTAAAGGGATATGGCTAGGTTGACCAAATAAAGAATAGATAAATATTATACTCGTCATATTATATGTTGTATCTTTAGTGTATGCAGAAAATATCGAATGAAGATAGATACATAGAAAGAAGGGATTTGCCATTTATATAGAGAGCTCTACCTATTATGAAGATAGGAATAAAGGTAGGAAGAAAAGAAGCAATGAGCTAACTTTAAAAGTCATATATCATACGAAATCCCTCTTATTTTTCTCTAATTTTTCTTATCTTTTATATACAGATATGACCTATACATCTACAAGAATGATTGATCGATGCAAGGAAGCATGGAACATGCTTGAGAAATTTTGTGTGTAATTACAAGTCAACATTCAAACCTTTCTCTAGAAGCTTTTAGATTTTACTGTCTCTATTGATCACAACTCTTCATTATTTATTATTAGTATATTGTATATTCATATTAAAAATATGAAAAATCATCACATCTCGACTTTCTACATTCTGAAAATGAATCATGGATACCAATTCTCACTCAGTACATTCTAAATATTATCTGAAACATTTATTAACAATATATCACAATTAATTATAATGAGTACAAATCTCTCAAAGCATATATTTTTTAGGATCTTAGCACTAGATGGATACATTAAAGTATTCAACAACAAGTTTAGTTACTTATACGGAGAGGGGAGCTTTGTGTGTTATTAGGCTGTAAGCTAAGACCCAACTTCAAATTCTCATATCTTAGAAGAGGCCCAGTATTTCAAAATTTAAATGGTCATAAGCATTTCATTTCAAAAATTTTGAGATTTTAATGGTCATAAACATTTTTTTTCAAAACCTATGACAATGCATGTTGATATTAGGGTGAAGGCATTTTATTATTTGAAAAGGATGATCTATTTTTTAAACATCAACGATGGAGAGTTGGAGTTATTCCCTACATGACCATTAAATAAATTTGAGTCTTCTATTTTTTATTGTTTTAATTCACTGAGCAATTTTCGCTATCCATTAATTGATGGTAATGTTTGTAATAGTTATATTTGTTGACCATTGAAAAAAATTGATCCATCTATTTTTGATTGATTTATGATACTTTTTATAATAACTATATTATTTTTCAGACCATGACATAATACCTCCATTTTAAAGTAATATGTAAATTATTCTCATATAAACATGTATCAAAATTATGAGAAAATGCTTGTCCCTTCATAATGTGTGGGCCTTACTTTGAAAGGAACTCATAATGTTTTAGTTATATTTATGAGACACTTCCAGAGGGTAATGCTCTTATCTAATGTCATTCTATATTAAATGAATAAAATTTTACATTATACACTGTAATCATGCTTGTCCAGTTATGGCTTTCAAACTAAACCAGTGTCCCCTCTGGTGGGAGTCCTTTTCTCAAATTTGGCTCCCATGTGCATTCTCTTCCTCTTAAGTACTTTTCTTTCTTTTTTTTTAAATTTATTTAAAAAAAATACTAAAAATTTTAGTCATTTTTAGTTTGTGGACTGATTGATTTTGTAGATGGAGTTTTGGATATGCTTGCTAGTCATAATTCTAGACTATATGTCATCATTGACACCTTGACTCTTATGCTTCTTCTTTGGATGTGATTTTATTTTAGGGTTCTCTTGTTCTTTAGGGTTTCAGAAGCTCTCTTGTTTTTTATTAAAAAAATTAGCAAAGACAAGGGGGCTGACCCAAATAGACATAGCTAGTAGGAGAAGTGCAGACTACAAGCAGACAACCAGTACAGAATGGGGGTCAAAACACCCTCACCCAATACCCTTTTTCAACATTAAAAACTAGAAAAGAAAACTAACAAGCCCCAACTGCACCATGGAGCTGGTAACTAGCCTACACTCCCTAACAGACCCTAGCATCACCTTGGAGCTAGTAACCAGTCTATGAAAGTAAGTATCCAAGTAATTAACATTAAAGCAGGAATTATGATTAATAGTAAATCAAGAATTAAAACTAAACCAGTAGCAAGAGTAATCGGGCTAACAGACCCTAGCTTCACCTTGAAGCTAGTAACCAGTCTGTGAAAGTAAGTTTCAAAGTAATTAATATAGAAGAATGAATTACTTTTAACAGTAAGGGAATTAAGTCTAAACCTGACGTAAGAGTTCATCAAAATCACAACAAGGCCCTTAATGGCTAGCCAATAGAAATCAATAACAAAGCAAAGCATGGAAAAAGGAGAAGGTTAATTGGTGTTTTTACCCCCATTGTCCAGCAATAGCTTGAGCCAATCCTCTGCAAGGAATTGGAACAACTTCTCATTCTTATGTTCTTCTTTCTAGGTAGACCCCTTCGCCATTTGTAGAAGATGGAGAGTGGTAGCCGCCAAGTGCATAACCTTCACCGTGAACCTAGCAACTTTGTTGAAGCTTTCACCCAGGTTTTTTATTTCCTCCTTGACCACCTTCAGATCCATTTTAGATACTGTGTCTAGGGAGGAATCCTGAAGATTTTTAACATCCTTCTGGATATGGTAAATTTCATTTGCCATGGCCTGAAGACTCTTGGTCGCCCTATCCTTAACCTCTGGGGTCTCAATTTTGGTTACCTCCTCCCTCTTGGGTTCCTCCACCATCACCTAGGGGTTCACAAATAATGGGGATGTGCTCTGTGAGTCCGTAAGCTTATCATCAGACAACTTCTTCTTGGATAGGTCCATGGTGGGCATAGTGAAGCTGGCCAAAACTTGGGGAGAGTCGAGGCTCTTCTTATCCCCATCTAGATCTTGAGGGTCTTTGCCTTTTTCTTTCTCCTTGATCTTTCTTTTCTTCCCCTTTTTAGTGTTTCCACTGGTGCTGATTTTTTTAACCTCCTTCTCTGACTCTTCTTCTTCCTCCTCATCTTCAATGTACCATTTCCTAACCACTTTCTACTTGAATCAGGTTTTAGCAATTCCATGGACCTCCTTCTCTCATTATCTTCCTCATCCTCCTCAAACTCAATGGTAATTTGGGTGCCACCCGTGGACCCTGCATTTACCTTCTTAGTATTTTTTGGGGTTTTAGAGGAAGACGAGGGGTTAGAAGTGCCCGTCACCTCCATAGTGCCCTTCGACATGGTAATACCCTGTAAAGACACAATTTTGAAGTGATTAAGCAGGGGAAAGTGGTATTTGTAGTAGGTGTCAAAGCGGCCTTCCAGGGTAATGTACTTCATCAGAATGAGGAAGACATTATTCCATGGGCCAGGCAACTCCCTTTTAAATCCTCCATGGATTGGAACTAGAACCTCCATTTTCTTGAAGAATCTTGCCTTGCGAGTGTCGTCGTGGCTCTTCGTAATCTTTTTCCACTTTTTCCCCTCTATGGAAAGCCCCGTAGCCTGGGCTATAGCTTCTTCATTTACCTCGAAGGTAATGCCATTAATAGTAACTTTACACGTAGTCCAAGTTTTAACCAGCTGCATGGAGATAATTTCATCACATCCTCCCATAGCTTCCATGTAGGGGTAAAACCCACCTTCCTTCAAATAGGCTACCGTGTAGTGGTTTTTGAGAAAACCCTCCTCAATCCTAGGGGGTTCCACCCTCACCATATCGCCGCCCATATCAGAGCTATACTTAGGATTAACCTCAATATGTATCTCCACCAACATACTACCCTTCACACCACCACCCAACACTCTCAGAACCAGAGTCTTGCTGAAGCTATCAACACAAAACTAGAGAACGAAAATACACAAGATGAAAAACTAGTTGGGAATAAAATCTAGCTTCTTAATGAAATGACGAGTACCGGTCACAAGGTTAGCCTTTTGTAATTGCAGAGTTTTTGTGTATCCTAGAATGATTTCCTTTTCCATAATTAATGCACCACATAACCTCATCTATCTTGTCAAGCGCACCCTGCCTCATGTTATTCTCCATGTTAGTTTCAAATTTGAAAAATCCTGTACTTTTTCCTAAATTTGAGTTAATAGCCCATCTTTTCAGACTTCTAAAAATATTAAAAACCTTCCCCATCACTGTTTGAAAATTTGAATTCCACCCAATCCTCATGATTCTATCTGCTTCCTCTCCTATCCAATCAGAGTCAAACTTGTACTTCATAGGTTAAATATTTTCTTTTTTGACAAGCAAGGCAGTTTGCTTGGAAAAGGAGCCCAAGTTTCTCTAGCATCTGAGACCTTGTTGATTAAGCCTCATGGCTGCCAGCTTGTCAGCCACCGCATTTCACTCCCAGAAAATGTGCTATAATTTAAACTCGTCTAATCTGGGGAATAGTGACCAGGTGTCTTGCAGCAGATTAGACAGTTTCCAACCAGCTTTAAAGTTTCCTTTAACCATCTCAATAATGATTTGGAGTCCCCCTCAATGACTAGTCTTTTAACTCCCAAGGTAACCACCACCTTTAGGCCCCATAAGAGGGTAGAGATTCTGCCATGTTATTTGACCCCAATCCAAGGTTTATCGCATAAGCAATGATCATCTTGCCATTATTGTCATGGAAGATACCTCCGCCCACAGCAGATCCATCGGAGGCAGCTCTGTCTAAGTTCAATTTGGTGAAATTTTCCTCCGAGGAGGACCATTTGGTATTCTGTCTCGCCACAACCTTGGAGG
Organism: Thuja plicata; assembly: GCA_018584345.1. Taxonomy (NCBI): domain Eukaryota; kingdom Viridiplantae; phylum Streptophyta; class Pinopsida; order Cupressales; family Cupressaceae; genus Thuja; species Thuja plicata. The sequence goes on along the minus strand of MU225332.1, from coordinate 33,848 downwards.
AGTCAAACTCATAGAAGGAGGGAGGTAGTTTCCAATCCATAACAACCAAAATGTTAAGACTCTTAGGGGGAGGGGGGGTTTCCAGCAACAGGTAGAAAGGTTGTCCTTCAGTAGATTCACAGTCAGTCATGTCATCCCATCAGCATCTTTTTCCTCCCCTCTAAAAATTTAGTTGTTCCTTCCTTCCAAAGGCTCCAACAGATATGCGGGGGTAACAACCTCCAAAGGGTGTTGATAAGCGGGTGCTTCCCAAGGTTTCCCTAGTTGCGAATGAATTGGTACAAGTCCTCCATGAAGACCCAATTTAGTCTCATAATACTCATAATTTTGGTCCAAACCAGAGTCGCGTAAGGACAGTGGATGAGAATGTGGTTGATAGATTCCAAATGAGTTTTACAAAGAGCACATCTATTGACTAAATGTATCCCCCTTTTATGGAGATTATCTAACGTAAGAATTTTACCATGAAGGGAAGTCCACCCAAAGAAATTCATCTTGGGGATTAATTGGGAATCCAGATTTTCCCCCAGCTCTTTTCATAAGCCACAAATTTTAAATTGGTTAGATAAGCAGATTTTACTATTATTTCCCCTGAACTGTTATGGCACCAAATGGCTTTGTCTTCAGTCTGGGATATAGGAATTCTGACACCTTCAATAAGCTTCTGAATAAGCTCTCTTGTTGTGGCAAGAATAATGAAAGGATTTTCAATGGTAAAGTTTGCAGCCAACAATGTCAAGAACATGATTATATGAGTCCTTTCCCACTAATTCTTTGTTTTTAGTATAATAATTTTATTTTATTTTTTCTTCAAGTTTATAATTATAAAAAGAAAAAACTTTGGTCACAGAAAATAATATAGTTTTATTTTTATATCAATAATTATATGTTACATATGACAATATCTAATCAATTTGAATATCATTGGTATTATATGTAAGTTTTATCTTTATTTATAGTTCTGTTGTGAATTTATAGTTGAAATTGTAACTATTCTATTAATTTTTCATTCAATTATAAAAAAAAGATTCTATGTTTGTAGTGTGAAATTTGTATGTTAAAAACTTAAAAGTTCATTGTCTGTTATATTAAAGGATGATATTTAAGAACATTTTACCTTTATTAAATTTCCTATTTTTATTATCTTTTTAATTATTTTTTACTTGTAACTTAATATAAAACTTGAAATTTTAACTTTTAAGTACTTATGTACAGTTTATTAGTATTTTAGATATTGAATCAAAATTACAATTTTTTAAATGAAATTTATTTAATAATTTAACCATGTTTAATATTAATTAAATAATAATGTTTTAGCTTCTAATATTGAGTTTCTTTCTTAATATTGTTTGTTATATATTTTACATACATTTTTTCTTAATATTTAAATTTTAATTAGTTTAAAAAATAGTTAAATAAGTATAAGCAATTTAATAATGATGTTTTCATTTCTAATATTGAAATTTTTTTCTTATATTTTTGTAAGATATTATTTATATACATTTATCTTAATATTTTAATTATCATTTAAAAAATAGTTTAATGTGTATTAGTCATTTTATAAATTTAATATTTAATTATATTTAAAACATATATTTAACTTTGTTACACAAAAACATCATTTTCTTGCTAAAAATAGACTAGAACTTTTCCTTTTTTCTAATTAGAATTTTTCCTAAAATAAACATCGTGGGCAAACATCTTGAACCTTCTGCATAAATTTGGATAATACCTAAGACATCTAGATACACCTTCTTCAATTATCACCAACAATATTCATTTATCCTTGCTAAAACATACATACATAGTTATCAGTACATTACTCAAGAACACATAGTAACACTATAATACATTCCTTCCTGACCTTGTTTGACATCAATAACAACAAGTTTAACATCAATAAAAATCTAATATACATATTTGCACCAATGATAACACTGTAAGAGTATAGGAAAGAGATCCCTTTCTAGGGCTAAACTGAAACCTAATTCCAATACTCAAGGGTCCCCTTCTATTATTGTTAAATCTCCTCCCAAAAGGAAAAAATACGCATCCTTCAAATAAGGATACCCTGGCAGATTCTATTAGGGTTGACATTGACAAGGAATTAAATGTAGAGATACTAATGGAGATTGGGAAAGAAACCCCTATTGAAAAAGGATCATCTTGTAAGGAGGATACCTCTATTGGCTGACTTCTGAGTAATTACTTGCTAAGTCAAGAGGAACTCTTCAACTAGTTTATCTTAGAAATTAAGGATATGAAGAATGGTTCCCCAACAAATCATAAACTAGATGAGATTTTTGCAAGTATCCACACTTTGGCTAAGGGAATCGGTGATCTAAAATAGGACCAACAGGGGAAGATTAAAAATTAGGAAGATAAGTTTGAAGTTACACAAAAAAAATGGAATAACGTTCTGAATGTCACCAAATTAACTCTACAAGACACGAGTGAGGGGTTGAGGAAGTTCAATGAGAAAGGTGTAGCTATTAATTTCCTTTCAAAAGGTAAGTCCCTTGCTACCATCTCTAGAGATATTATGCATGATACTGACAATTTCTAGGTGAGGAAGAAGAACAAAGCTATGGACAAAGACATGGAGGTGCTAAAGGATCCTACAGATCATGCTAACATTCTTTGTCCAACAACGCATTTGAGGGGTAAAAATAAGGATTCCACTCCCTTGGATATTATTTTGAAGAAGGTTAGGGATATCAATCAAGATATTACTGGGAAAACCAGCCTCAAGATGAGAGTCTATAGGTTGTTTTGGGTTTAGTAGTCCCCTATTTTTGTTACTTGTTGGCATCTGGTTTGTATCTGGTTATGGTCTATTGTATCTTTTGACAAGATGACTCCTTTTTGGTTGTAATCTTTTAGCTTTTTGGTTCCCGTAAAACCTTTTTTTTCCTTTGATTAAAAACTACAACATAATTCATATTTTATGTCCCCTTCTACATAATTTAAAATGATAAAATTAATTTAAAATCCCTCATAACCACCCAAAATTCTAATTAATTAAATGAAAGTTCCATTTTCTCTTCTACTCATCTAAAAACCAATATCATGTCATATTTCCATGTAATTTCTTCATTTTATGTATATTTGAGTCAAATATAATTTTACAAATATATTAAAAAATTATGCCTACATCCCAAAAATACATAGATGCATAATTTTTAATATATAATGATGATAAAATAGTTTAATTCAAAAAGGATCGTGATTAAAAATGATAAAGAAACAAACAAAGGAGAAAATTTGAGATCCTAAAATAATATTCAAAATACTTCATCATAATCCCAATGTACGTACAACAAAGATTACAACCACCCAATCATGAGGATTTTAGAGGTATGCCACTATACGAAAGTAGATGAACACGTCTGAAATAATCATATTCACATCATACATGCATGGATTAGAGAATATTCACATAATAAAATTTCCGCAATACATAATTTAGATGCATAATAAAATCCAAATTTAGAAAACGAGGATAAGTAGTTCCTAAATCATTAGAAAATCTTTCTTTGAATTAGTGAAAGGAAAATAATTATTGATGGATAGAACCATCCTCAAGTGAACAACATCTCCAATAGATGTCACTTGTTAAATACAATGAAATCACATGTATGGAGAGTAATGGTTACAATTTCTCAAAGAGTAGAATACTCCTCACATTCTTAAAATGTGAAAGAATAAAAGATTGACTATTGTGATTCTTATAAATAAGAGAAGAGTTCAACCAATAAAATAAACCTAAAACTAGGGAATTAGCTTCCTTACCCACCAAAGATACATAGATTGATATAAAACAATAAAAGAAGTATCTACTCTAATTTATAACTTTAAATCAAGTTTTTAATTAAACAAATAATTTTTTTCTAACATCCATCAAAGGATTCCCAAAGCTCTTCCATCTCAAAATAAAGTTTTTTATTCTCGAAAATAAAATCCTTTCTATACAAACAAAATTTCACTTAATGATCCACTACTTTTGTGCTAAAATAATTCGTACACAACTATTTCATTGTCCTCCCAAAATGCATAAACATAGTTTTCCCCCTTTGCGCCCATAATATTCTCAAACATGTGATCTATGGTGATCCGTTTTGCAACGGAAAAATACACATAAATATCAATGCAACCATAAAATACATATATAAACATATGTTTCTTTGATACAAACAAAATAAATAAATATTTGTACTTTATTTTCACTTATAAATACATTAAAATGATACTCCTTGCATATAGATATGTTAGACTTGTAATCCGTAATTGATGAGATCATATTTAAACATATAGTACAAGGTATAGATTGGCTTGAAAAATATTTTTGTACTTGTACACCATCTTCTGCAATAACTACTTGACCTCCCTTGGTAGGTTACCCCGTATAAGGATAAGTGATTATTCCATCTTCTATACAAGTAAAGGGTTGAGAATAGTTTTTTATTTTTAATTATATGATCTCTTGTGTAAGAAAATTTAAAAAAAAATGTTTACTTTAGAAAAACACAATTATCACTATTAGATTTTATTTTAAAAATAAATAAAATGATGTATAATTACATTTGAGTATTCCTCTTTTAAGAAAACCACTCTACATTCTTGCAACAAGATAGCTCTACAAATATTGAAAGACAAACATTTAATATCATGACTATGAAATAACAGTTTGAAAAAAAAATATAGAGGTGACATTAATTTTAAAGTATAAAGAAAACACATTATTTTTTTGTATATACTAAAATTTTCTCATAACAGAGTTACATGCGAATTACCCTTCTCTCATAACTGATGAGGTGCTAGCCATGTTTTATTCATGATAAGTGGTGTGAGTTGCAAGTAGCAACGACCTATGCGGCTACACAACTGGTGTCAACATGAAGATGACACCAGCTTATAATATATTATTCAATATGCAAACATAATCCTATATATACCTAGGGACAGAAAACAATAATCTAGTCGATACCAGAGGCGCAAGCGAATGTGGCGGTATCATCCTTGGCATAGCTGTAAGCCTGAGGGCACTGCTGCTTGAATATCATCGAGTAGTTCGTGGCAGGGCAGTTGTCGACATAGGTGCCTCTGCAGCAATACTCATCAGTCTGAAAGACATTGCAGGCACTGTTGCATCCGCCATCCACCTTCAACTCAGAAGGGCAAACGGCATTCACGTCGGCTTTGCATGCGGGGGC
>MU225332.1:0-27619 GCA_018584345.1 Thuja plicata | reverse complement strand
TTAAAAAAAAAATTATAAAAAAAGTAAAAATTAATAAAATAAAATAAATTTGAATCCATAAAAAGCTTATTCTCGAATAAGAAATGAATTCCAGCTTTTTTTTAGAATTAACTTATGCTGGAATAAGTCTCAAAATGGGGATAAGTTTTCTAATTCGAGAATAAGGAAAATGCCCACAAACAGAGAATAAATTTATTCTAGCATTAACTAATGCTTATTCCAGCTTATTCCAGTTTAATTCCTTGCGCCAAACGAACCCTAAAAGCCGAATATCATACGATAGCCCTGTTGTCCTTTCTTACGTTGTTTATCTCTTATATGCAGATATGACCAGCATGATCTGAAACTGTTGGCATTATACAGTCTCGATTGAATGAAGCATGAGAAGCCGTGTATGTTACGATAATCCTGGCTCAGCATTCAAACTTTGTTTTGGAAGCTTTTAGATTTTACTCTGTAAATATTTCTTTTACACATCATAATTCTTCATTAGTTATCAGTGTATAGTACATTATTTTATCATTTTCAATGGAATTATACTATCCATTGTCAAGATGCGAAGAACCATCAATGTTTCTACACTCGGACAATGAATCATAGATAAGAACTCTGACTTTAGTGCATTATGATAATGAAATAGAATATAACAGTTCGAACATTGATAAAATATATTCCACAATCAGATCCAAAAAATTGAAAAGATACTAACATAAGAAATATTACTTTAATTAATATAAACCTATCGAAGTTGATGTTTTCTAGTATCGTGTTGGCAGATGAATACATTTGAGTATTCTAAGTATGACTTTAGTTACTTCCGCATATTACGGTGGAAGGCAAGACCCAACTTCGAAGCCGCCTATCTTAAGAGAGCCCCAGTCTTTTTAAATTCGAAGGTTCGCAACCAATCAGGCTTCAGTTATCTCTGGCTTGAAGTTTTCTGCATTGTCAAAATCTATTTCTTTGTAGTCAAACCAGAGATCTGTATTTTTCAACATCCTAAAGTTACGTAAATGTCTCAAGCAATGACAATGCATGTTGAATTTAGTTGATTATATTGAGAGATGTTTTATAATGAGAGTTGTGGAGGAATGAGGACTCAAACATAGGTAATCCATAATGATATTTTAAATAATAATGTATTAGAATTATATATTTTGTATTGTATTTTATTTTAATTATTAACTAATTATAAAATATATTTAATATTTCATACATAAATTCATTATATATATATATATATATATATATATATATATATATATATATATATATATATAGTTTTAATTAAATGATTTTGTGAAAATATTTATGTCATTATAATTTATTTTTCAGTATATAAATTAAATTATTAATCTCTAAGTGAGGAATTTATTTATATATTTCGTTGGAAGTAGAATTTCAAAAGCATTTTTTCAAATCAAATTTATAAAATTATAAAATAGTGATAATTTCAAATGGTCATTCCATAGTTCATAGGCACAATTATGTATACTTCTATTGGTCAAGTAATGTACATTTATATTTCTTAGAGTCATTTCACATAGTGTTACAAGTCATTTCTTAGAATTTATTGATTGTGTGAGAATTAAACAAAATTAGAATATTCATCAGGATCTTCTTAATATTGATTGGAATAGTATTTGGAAGAGAAGTTTAACTTGTTGGATTCCCCCAGAGGTTGGTTGGGTGAAATGTAATGTGGATGGCTATGCTAAATGCAATTTGGGGATCTCTTCTATTAGAGGAGTTATAAGGTACTAGAATAGGGCTTTTATTGAAGGATTTGGTAAAAACTTGGGAGTTGGGACTAACAATAATGCGGAATCTATGGCAGAATTGCAAGGAATAAAGCCTCTGAAAGCCCTAAACTATCAGAAATTCATCTTCGAAGGTGACTAAAATTATTATGGATCACTTGCTGGGTAGTGTAGGTTGTCCTTGCTATATTGCTGGTCTTATGGATGAGTTTAAAGAATGCTCTCAACTTTCAAGCAATTTAGGATCCATCATACACTTAGGGAGGGTAAAAATTATACAAATTTTATGGTAAACTGGGGCCTCAATACTCTTGATTGGGGTTATATTACCTTTGAACAATTTCGTAAGAGGCTGAAGGAGATTCTCGCCAATAAAAGTAAAAAATATTAAGTTTTATTTGCTTGAAAACTGGTCGAAAGTGTATGTCTTGATTTGATCTTGTAGAGGTTGTAATGATCTCCTCTTGTAAGAGGTTGTAGTGATCTCATTCAATAAGAAGTTGTAAGAATCCCATCCTTAAGTATTTAGAAGCATTTGGAAGAAAGTATTATTTAGCATTATGAATCTACGCTTTGTGAATCATTTTTTGTTCTCTCTTTGTCTCTATGTTGTTATGTTTATGTGTTGAGCGTGTAAGGAGAAACCCTTAATCAAGTGGTATTAGAGCATGTGTAGAGTGTGTAAGGGGAGTGCCCTTTATCAATGAGTAATTTGTTTTACCCTAATTAGTATCTAATATGCCACAAGAAGTAACAACAAAGATATAAATTACGCTACTAATTATATGTTTTCTATGGTAAATCCATGAAATTAGGACCCCATATATATGCATAAAACTAGGAAGGCCTCTTTTCATCTCTTCAACTCATTAGTCTTGGTGAACCAAGAGTCTAATGACTCTACTAAAAATGGTTGGATCATTTTTTAGATCCAAATTTCAATTTCTCATTTTTTTATACATCACCAAAAGTATGGTCAACAACATCCTCTAGGGTTATGAAATCCCTAAATAAGGTTCATAAGGGGAACTAAATCTAATTAGTTTTGATTTCAAAGACTTTTATAATGCAAGGAGAGTACATACCTACATTAGACCCTTGGGATATCATAATAAATTAGAACTAGAAAAGTCAAAGTTGATCTTCAAGATCACTTTACAAAATAATAAGAGAGACTAAACTCTCTAAAATTTATGTGACACAAAATTAAAAAAAATGATCCCTTTAAATAAATTAAATATGGTCAACTTAGTGAGTTGTTGCAATCATTTTATATAATGTTGTAAGAAATTTTTTAGTATTTTTAGAAATATTGTTGGATAAGCTATATTGAAACCCCTACAAAAAAGAGAAATTAGGCTTATGACATAGAGAAAAAGGATAGGTAAGAGATGATTTCATTACAAAGATTAAATAGTGAATTAAAAGTGTGGTTTCTAAAAATCTACCACATAGTCAAATTAAATATAACTATTTTTTATTACTTGAATTCAAAAGTAAAATTACAAAGAACAAATTGTTTATGAATTTTAAATTCATGTAAAAGTATGAAAAAATCGTTAATTTGTATCTCAAAAGTTGAGTTATAAAAAATAAGAAAATTTATATAATTCATTCAATTTTGACATGATTTTTAATTTTATTTAAGGACACTATTTTTCATAAATGATCACACAAAAAAAAATAAAAAACTATAATTTTATTTTAATAGATAAATAAGTATCAAAATTTTGTAGTACCTCACTCAATATTAAATCAAATGAACCTAATTACTTTACAGTAGTTTCCTTGGGTAATCCGATATTTGTAATAAAAAATAGAAAATTTTAACACCGTTTAGACAATATTATTAATACATTAAAATTAGGGTTTTATGTTTAACTTTTTCTAAATCGTAGATCCCTATTTAAAATATTCTCTCATATTCCTTAATGAAAATTTTTAAAGTTTGCAAGATTGGGTTGGCAAAACATGTAAAGGGAAAGATTAAAGAGGGAGTAGTGTCCGTTCGACATAACAAAAATTTGTCAAAAACCAAAATTCAAACGATAAGCATTAGAATCACATTCAACACTCAAGTCAACCTGTTTTTAATCTAGAAATTGACAAATAATGAATAAAACTAATGCATTTACTAATGGATATAGTTGCTCGAACTAGTAGCATAAATTTGCAATAACGGCGGTTGATAACTAAAAATTGTCTCAAATTATTTTGATATTTGTAGGAGATATTCACCCAATGATTATACAATAAGTTTTAAAGATTGTTTTGAAAATTATTTATTTATTTTTCCCTATTTATATGAAAAAAATTAATTGCTAATAAAATTTATGGAAAAAAGAACATAAAATATTAAATACAACATACAAAAGTAAATTAGATCCTACACAAAATACAAAGTGACCTGCAAAAATTTAAAAATAATTAATATATAAAATAAAATAAAGACAATAATAAATTAAACAAAATATAGTAAACCACATTATCTTTTTGATAATTAATTTTATTAACTATTTTAAATAATTTCGATTTATTTATAGAATAAATGGCTGTGTTTGAGTCGTCATTCCTACATAACTTTCATTATAAAACATCTATCACTATAATTACCTAAATGCAACATGCAGACTCATTGCTTTTGTAATTTACCCAACTTTAGGATATTGAAAGACACAGATCGCTGCTTTGAATACAAATAAATAGATTTTGACATTGCAGAAAGCGTCAAGCCGGAGATAACAGAAGTCTTAATTTTAATGACTATTCGAATTTCGAAAGGCTGAGGCTCTTATATCATCGGCGGCTTTCAAGTCGGTTCTTGCCTTCCATCGTAACACGCGCAGCTCTCGTCTTCGTAGAAGTAACCAAACTTCTCCTTGAATACTCAATCTATCAATCTATCCGTAAGATACTGAAATTTATCAGCTTTAAGACATCTATATTAATTAATATTTATTGTGAAACTATTTTTATCAACGTTTGTTATAATATTCTATTTCATTATCAGAACATACTGAGTCAGAATTCTTATCCATGATTCATTGTGAGAAAGTAATTTGGGATCAATACTCTATAATACAAATATTGACGGTTCTTCACATCTTATAATGATTGACTAATACACTATATACTGATTATAAATGAAAATAATGAAGAAGTGTGATAATAAATGAAAATAATGAATGTGATCACTAGAGAAAATATTTACGAAATAATATCTAGACGCTTCGAGAGAAAAGTTTGAATGCTGGACAGGGTTGTCGTAACACACAAGGCTAGTCAAGCCAGTTCCATGCTTGTTTCATTCAAACCAGACTCTTCTAAAAGATCTTGCGCTTCTTGTAGCTGGACTGGTCATAGTATATCAAGCTAGCGTATGATATACGGGTTTTAAAGTCGGGTCATTGCTTCTTTGCTTCTTTGCCTCCTTCCCACCTACGTAACAGGCGGAGCTCTCTCTATATAATTGATAAACCCTTCCTTTGTATCCATCGATCTTTATTCAATATTTGCTGCATGCGATATAAACACTCATATAATGGCAAGAGTATCAGATCTTGCGCTTCTTCTTGTGGCTGGGCTGGCCATTTTTTTCTTCATGCAAGGTAAGTTGTATTGCTAACATAACCTGTGCTGTAGATGGATGAATTAGATCTCCAAGCCTAACAATAATAATATGTGTGGGTGTGTGTTTTGTTGTAGAGGCGGGAGCAGTTAAGTTTGATATACAGAACCAATGCGGTTACACAGTCTGGGCTGCGGGATTACCCGGAGGAGGGCAGCGGCTGGACCAGGGGCAGACATGGACTGTTAATTTGGCGGCGGGTACATAGTCTGCAAGGTTCTGGGGCCGGACCGGCTGCTCTTTCGATGCGAGTGGGCAAGGAAGCTGTCAAACGGGTGACTGCGGCGGCAAACTGAGCTGCACACTCTCCGGAGCTGTTCCTGCCACGCTGGCCGAGTACACCCAGAGCGATCAGGATTACTATGACGTCTCCCTAGTGGACGGTTTCAATATTCCTCTTTCCATCAACCCTAAAAATACACAGTGCACCGCCCCTGCATGCAGAGCCGACATAAATGCAGTGTGCCCTTCTGAGCTAAAGGTTGATGGCGGATGCAAGAGTGCGTGCAATGTATTTCAGACTGATGAGTATTGCTGCAGAGGTGCCTATGTTGATAACTGCCCTCCCACGAACTACTCGATGATATTCAAGAACCAGTGCCCTGCGTCTTACAGCTATGCTAAGGACGATACGGCCACTTTCGCTTGCGCGTCTGGTACAGACTACAGTATTGTTTTCTGTCCTTAGATATATATACATAGGATTATGTTTGCATATGGAATAAGATATTATTAAGTAGTGTCATCTTCATGTTGACACTGGTGGTGTAGCCGCATAGGCCGTTGCTACTTGCAACTCGCACCACTCATCATCAATAAAACATTGCTGGCATCTCATCCCTAATGAGAGAAGGGCAATTCACATGCAATAGACATGTTATGAATACTTAAATTTTTTTATATATTTTCTATATTAGAAATTAAATGTGCTATTTTATAATTATGTTTTAGATTAAGTAAAATATGTTTTACACGGATCCTGAAATCTGAAACAGAGGTTTAAGATATCATAGTTAAAGCATCAAAATAGATCGAGTTCAAAAGGTAGGATAGACCAAGAAAGGCCTGAGCAAAAAGAAAGGCTAAACTTCTAAAAAGCAGAAATAAACAGAAACAACAAGTAAAGCTAGGGGACCTTAGGATAAGTCCACCATGATTTTGGCCACCTCGGCCTCCTTCAACTCCATGATGGCAGCCGGATCTTTAATTTCTTGGAGCACCATCTCCAGGTCCTTGTCTTTGGTGTTCCTGGTCTTGGCTCAGGTACTCTTGCCAGGCCCCTGATCAATGTTCTGCACAGCCTCTATTTCCTTGCTAGCCGTGTCCTTCCCAACCAGTTTCTCCTCCAGCTTATCAATTTATGCATTGGTTTGCTCTCTGTTTTTTTTAAGAGTGTTATAGCTTTGATTTGCTATTTTCTTAAGGGTTGTTTCAACCCTAGTCATGCTTTCCTCCAGTTTTTGGACATAGGTAATCAGGTTTCTTACATCCTCCATTTCATTGTTCCTGTTCCCCATGTTAGTGCCATTTACCCTATTTTTGAGGTCTTCCACCTCATGATAGAGCCACTTGATCGTCCTATAGTTGTCAAGCATGTTGTTTCTGGTGTTGTTTAGCAGGTCAATATCAAATTCCCTGGTTCTATTGCTGAGCACAACTAGAGAGGGGTCAATAAGCTCATCTAACTTAATACAGCCTCAATCTTCTACCAGAACCTTGGGGTTTATGATCTCTCTAGTTATCCCCATTTTAGTCATCTTTGTGTTGAAATCTCTCCACCCTATGATCTTTCTCTTTTCTGCCATGTAACAGCTAAACTCCTTTTCCAGTTCCATCCCAGCGTTAGTTTGATTCTACATAGGAGGGTTGTTGTCTAGAACAGGGGAAGTGCTATGAAACTTGTCCTTCGGGTTTGACCTATCAACACTCTCTTCCCTATCCTTTTCTTTCTTTTTTGTGGGTTTCCCAGAATTAGGGAGCTTTCTCTTTTTGCTTTTCCCGCCAGTCGGATACTTCTCACTATCAGAATCCATGTCGTCCTCATTATATTCCTCTTCAGAGGAAATAATCGTAGTGCTGTATTTTTTTGGGGTTACCATGATCATATGTTTCATAATTATGTTATTAGATGATGTTATGTCTGTTAGTAAATTTATATGAATATTTATAAATTTAGTTAAATATATAAATTAATTTAAAAAATTGGTTAAACTATCATGTTGAAATATCGTAAAGCCTTTTCATTAAGAAAAATATACATCCCTTTATATTGTTTTCTTTTTAGTAATAATTGTGTCTTTGTTTGCAAAAGATTCTTTTTAGAAATTTCCTACACAAGAGATGTTATAAATTTATTAAAACCTATATATTTATTTCTCAATAATATAAATTTGGAAACAATTTTTTTTTTTGTAAAAGTTAGTATACATGTACTCAATTATTTTTGAAATTGATCTATACCTTATACTATATGCATACATAAGAGTTCCTCAATAATAAACGAATAAAAAAGGTCCATTACTAGTCTAACACATCTATACGCAAGGGGTGTCAATTTTATGTATTTTATGGTTGCACTATAAAAGTATTATCCACATGCATTTTCTTGGTTCAAAATAGATAACTATTGTGATAATATTATCAGTGAAAAAGAGAACAACTATAGTCGTACATGTTGTGAGTATCAAAAAAAAATTGTGTACGAATTTTGATTCCACAAAGAAGAGGGTCATTAAATAATTTTTGAGTGGATAGGGACAAGATTTCTTTGCATGTGTTTGTCAAAATTGATAAATAAGATTTAAATAGTGTACTAAGGTGTTCTTGTGATTTTCAAGAATAGAATACTAACAATATGTATGTACCAATATAAATTTTTCATTTAAAAAGGGTGTGTGTGTATATAAAGGACCTTCTTTGAATAAAAAATTGTATTTTGAGATGGAAGAGCTTTGGGAATCCTTTGATGGATATCACAAGAATATTACATGTTTTGTAAAAAATTGAAGCTAAAATTATAAATTATAATTTATATATGGGTTTCTTATTAGTTTACATATCTTGGATAAAAAGGCAGTTAATATCCTACCTAGTTTTTGGTATATTTTACTAGTTGAAAATCTTCTCATTCTTTGTTCAAAAAATAATAGTCAATATGGTATTCTTGTGTGTGTTAGGAATTTGAATAGTATTGTAATCCTAAAGCCAAAATAAGGTGTGCCCTTAAAAAAATAGATATATTTCAATAAAAATGGAAGAAAACTAAAGAAAATGTAATCGAACTAAACAAACAAATCAAGGAATGGTGTCTATTTATATTTTTGAGAAAAAATTGAAGATCAAATCAAATGAGTGTAATAAACTTGAAAAGTTAGTTTTCTTGTTAAGGAAGGAAAAGGTAACCAGAGAACTAAGTAGAGGATTCCTGCCAACTACACATAGCTATGATATAAATGTGAATACCAGGACCAGAGAGAGAGAGAGAGAGAGAGAGAGAGAGATTATGGGGTTAGTAGGTTATATGATAGCTCATGTATATTAGAATTATATGAAAATGAACTGTCATCACCCCCCAAAGGAACTATAACTACAAACACAAAAGAAGAAAGAAACATAAGAGTTACAAAGAAGAGTCTTTTTGGGCTGGTATCATAGAGACCAAAATGAGTTGGTAGCTATCATTTTGCATCATCCCAAGAAGACAACACAAAGTCACACGTACAAACAATGGAACTACCATGACATAACATCTAACAAAAAAATAAAAGAATGTATATGACATTGTGATTCCTTTATAAGCTTACACCAACAGAGCAACAAGGGTCATTTAAATAAATATAAATAAAATATGAAACAAGCAAACCATCATAGGAGAGGCACATCGCGACAAACAAGAAAACAAAAAAGGAAAGGGAAAGATCCATCATGCAATAGGAGTTAGTCATGCATATTGCCTACACCACCCTCCCCCCACCCATCTTGGTCAATAATGTTTTGGGAAGGAGGAAAACTTGAAAGAGGGGCAACATTAAGAACAACAGATAGAATAATAGCCAAACAAGCACCCTACTATGAAGATAGGTAATTGTGTTCATCATTATGAGTAATAGATAACTGTTGTGAAATCATAATTGGCAAATCATGATTAATATCAATAGTTTTATACATCTCATCAAAATCATTGGCATGAATATCATTGTTAGCATCAATAACATCATCATCAAGAGTATCTTCTTCATCTAGATTAATTGTAATATAATCCAAGATATGAATAGAATTGTCATGTTTTTTTTTACTTTATTTAAGTTCACTTCCTCCTTTGGATCGAGCATGGGTGTGTCAAAGGGAATTAGTGTGTGAGGAAGTGTATGAGGTGAAGGATTGTTTTGAGAAACATGTTAATGGGCTTTAGCAATATGCTTGTTGTGACAAGAACGATCATGACATTTACCTTTGGTCTTGCTATAAATTTAAGGTGGGATAGGATCAATCAACATCATATCCTTTTCTTCCTTTTTAGGAAGAACTAAAGAAACAATACTACATTGAGAGATAGGTTAGGAATTATGTGTATAAGAAATAGGAAGAGGTGATATAGGTTGTGTAGGAAGAATCCCGCATATAGGGAAAACAGAGGGAACATCCTTATTTTTTCTAAGCTCACAAATATTTTAAACCTTATATAATTAATAGGATATAAAGAGGCGATCAGGACATGTTTGAGTTGGTTGAGGCATAGAAGAACAAAATAAATCAAGGTCATATAAGTCACGAGGCATAGAAGGCTGATAAAGACTATGGTTAACACTCACATGATTTCACCATTATGAAGGGGAAATTTGACACATTTATGAATAGCAGAAGCCACGACCTACATAGAGGCAAGCCAAGGTAGACAAAGTTTGACTTGAAATTTATCATAAATTGGGGTGACAATGAAGGTAACATATAAATGTTTTCCACCAACTTCAGCATGGAAAGAAATGTAACCATCTGAAGAATAAAGGAAACAATTACAAGTTTGGATCCTAACCTTAGATTTATCATAAAATTTGTTTTTCAATTGTTTACTGAAAATATTTCCCTTAATTATCGCATTAATCATGCAAGTGGGATCAACAAGGACGCAATGGGTAGGAAGGCCATTAACATTTGTGACAATATAAAAAGGACCAATACGTTCTTTACTTGTCTCGCTCGAATCAAAGGTAATGCAAGGTAGAGAGGGAGGTTGAGGTTTTACTTTCTCAACTCAGTTAACAACATGATTGGCTTCATTAACCTTTTCATTATAGTCAAGGAATTAGGAAGAATAAGGTTGATCAATAGTGTTGGTTGTATGAGGTCAAAATAGATTAGTGTAAATTTGCAAGTTTTGGTTAGGAGGTTCTACATTTTTATTTCCTTGATCATTGTCACTATTAGCAGTTATAGTCTTTGAATCAATGAGATCTTAGATAACGATTTTAAGGCAGAAGCACTTTTTAGTATCATGTCCAGGTTGACGATGGTATTAGAAAAATATTTGGGATCAAATTATTTGGATTGAGTTTTGGAAGTGTCAATTGGTTTGATAGGAAGAAGTGTTAATACATTAGCATTAATTAACTTTAACATCATTTTATGTAAAGATTCAAAAATCTAAATATGATTACAACTAGGTTTAGAAATAAATGACAAAGGAGCCACATCTTTGGATGCTAATACCACTTATTCATCAATATTGTTGGATGATTTGTTATTTTTGATGTAGTTGTTTGATTTATATAACTTGTTGAAATTGGATGCAACATCACTCTTATCAACAGGAACAGGAGAAATTGGATTGTTTCTCTCAAACTGACTCACTTGTAGTTGATAATGATGAAACACAACACACAATTATGGAAATGAAGAGAATTGAGAAAGAAGTATCTTATCTCTAATGATACTTTGAAAATTAGTAATAAATGTGTTGCACATCAATAAAAGGCACATGATAAGAAATATGAGCATACAAATGCTTAAAGCTACCAATGAAATCACCAACTTTTTTTCAAGACCTTGTTTACAATGCATTAAATTAGATAGAGAAACTTTAGGACCAATATTGTTTTGAAAATTTTCAAAGAAAGTATTAGAAATATTTTGGAAACAATCAATTGAATAAAGAGGTAAGAAACAATACCATTTCAAGGCTTTATCTCAAAAGGTTCTAGAGTACAATTTTTCCATGAACCTATGGTCATGAGAGAAATCACTACACAAGGTTTGGAAATTTTGGACAAGTGTCACGGGATCACCCTTACCTCTATAAGTATAAAGATGAGGAATCTCCATGTATTGTGGGATAACAACATAGATGATATCTATAGACAAGGTACTAGCCATATCACAAGCAGGAATATTGAACTTGGATTGATTCATTGATGCATTTTTTTGTTGCAAACAAGACACCATTTGAGCCAAGCTATTAATGGTAGAATCGGTAGAAAGAATGGTAGGAGGAGAAGTATGAGAAGTGTTAGGAACATTGCCAGAAATTGAAGTGAGGTTTGAGAATGCAAAATGAAAACTATGATAAGTGTACATGGAAGAGGGTAATGAAACAGATGACACACTTGAAGGGATAAAATGATCAACAAGATTAGGAAGACTCACATGTGTAGGATTAGAAGTTTGAATTGAAGTTGTAATGATAGGGGGAGAATAAGTGGACACACTAGGAATATAAGTGGGAATAGGAAAAGAGATCTCAATAGTTGTAGGAGGTGGTATATTTAACCTAACTCTTAAACACAATCCTTAACTGGTTTAACATTACTATCAATGAAATTTGAAATACTACACAAGAGGTCAACACTATGATCATTTTTATGAAGAAGTTTTCTTAATTCTTCTACAATTATAAGAGCCTAGAGATTAGAGTTGTCTTCATTTAACCATTTTAAAATAATTCCAAATTCTTTTGAAATAATTTGGACATAGACAGGAGGAAATCTTTAGTCTTCATCTTCATCATGAGAAGAATGAGAAGAGTTATTCTCCATGATAGGATTAATAACATTAAGACTCATGTTGGTCTCATCTTAATTCCTAGGAAATGAGGATTCAGGATCAAAGGAACCAATGAGTCTACGACTTCTTCTAACTAGAATGTTTTAGGTTGGAGTCAAAGTGATAAAGCTCATACACAAGGAAATGAAGAGGAATACATTGCAGTTTGAAAGAAATATAAAAAATAAAAACCCCATCAACTAGAAAATTTGAAACTAGATATGAGTTCATAAAAATTAGATCTAAATGAAATATAATGTAAATACATACAAAGTAGATCTAAATGCCAAGAAGATGAATCTAACACCGAAATTAGAATGGGAATGTACTAAGTAGGGTCCACAAAATGTAACATAATAAATTGAGTGATTCTTCAATTGGATTAGACTAGGAAGATTCACCCAAGATCTTAGGGTGTTATGGGTATCTATGGATATCCTATGTTATATTAGGAATTCATCCAAAGACTTCAATTCCAAAACCAAATCAGATTAGTAAAACTAAAACGAGATGGAGGGATACTAATGCTAGATCTAAACTCAATAATGTTGTTTGAATATAAATTCCTTTATTGTTAAAGTGTGAATGATATGTAAATTGATTTACAAAACAATGAAAAGAAATACAAACTATGATAAAGAACTGATAATTAACAGGATATGTGTTGAATGTAAAATACCTACATGAAACATTATATCAAAGAATATAAATTTAAATGCTAAATATCTATGGCAAATAAACAATAAAACTTGAAATCCTTGAAATCTTGTCATGGTAATCTATTTGGAAAGACTAAATTTATGCTCTCAACTGCAAAAGAATTTCTAAAGTAACAATATCTAGAACACGATGTCCATGAATTGATCTAAATACTATGATCTAGCTTATTAATTTGATATGAATTTGCAATTATGATCCTAAGATGAATTCAATTATGATAATTAGGAATGAAAAATTCAACAAAATGAAATTAATATGATGCTAATAGATGTAAAGTGGTGATTTGCACTAAGAAATGCATACTATTTATATGTAGGTAATGATGCTTGATTCAATGCCTGATACTGATTTGATTAATTGAGGTTGATATAGATTTGACTGATTTGATTTCTGATGCATATTGGATTGTTTTGACTTTGATATGATTCTCTCATGAAAATTTGAAATTGATTTAGATGCCCCACTAATGGTTTTGAAATTTTATTGTTCAACGCTCTTGATTTCAAAAAATGCTCTGATTAAGATTATTTTCTAATTTGACAAGTAATGATCCCTCAGAGAATGGATCGAAATTGATTTTTAAGAAAAAAAATTGAGTTCCGTAATTTGAATGAGTTGTGAAAATTGTAAGGTAAGTTATGATTGTGATCCATTTCCCAATAATAAATAAGATGAAAAAATGTCGTAGGTACAAAAATTTTGTTTAGAAAGGATGATTGGTAAAAATTGTTGGCATAATTGATGTAGTGTATGATTTTGATGTTGAGATGATGATAGGTTGATCAGTTATGATGTTTTCATTGATGTCAACTTAGTGTTTCTTGGTTGACTGTGTACCTATTATACTAATGTATGTCAAGAGATTGAATTCTGAGTTGGAGATAGAATTGGAGTGTGTGATCATACATAAAGACTAAGTGATATCTCTAGATGCTATATCTATGACCCTAAATATTTATCGTATGTATTGAGTGATTTATGATTGATTGATGGTTGATAGGTTAATAGGAAGAATAATTTGATGATTTCATCAACTGTGTTTTGATTTATATGTTGTGGTCATAATATGTGTATCTTGGATATGTCATGAGGTTGTGGTTGTGACCGCATCATGTGTTGATGATCGAAAGGAAATTTTTAAAGTGACAAAAGCTTATTCAACAAAGAGTTAAAGGTATTTTTTAGAATAGGTAGTTAGATCCTTGACTTGTAACGATGCACCGTATTGTTATGGATGTTTATGTATTTGAGGGATCGTGGTGTTGTTGCTAATCTATAGTGAAAAATTTGCACCTATGGTCATAATTGAAGGTGTAAGGAGATGTTGTCATATTCTTCTTATAAAGGATTCATGGTATACCAAATAGATGTTAAGTCATCTTTTCTTAATGGTGCTTTGGAAGAAGAGGTATACATTGAACAACCTGAATGATTTTCTAATTTAGAAGGTAAGAACTTGGTGTGTAAATTATATAAAGCTTCGTATGGATTTAAACAAGAACACAAGCCATGGTATGAAAATTTGCATTCATATTTGATTCAGATTGTTTTCATCAGGACAATTGATAAAAATTATGTGTATTTGAAGGTTCAAAAAGATGACAGACCACTGATAGTAGAAATATTTGTAGATGATATAATTTTTGGTGGGAATGAAGAGATGAGTAGATCATTTGCAGATGAGATGAGGAAAGAATCCAAGATGTCTATGATCAGTGAGATTAAATTATTTATTGGATTGTAAGCTCAATAGATCAAAGATGGTATCTTCATAAGCCAGTCCAAATATGTAAGAGAAATTATGAAGAATTTTGGGTTAGAAGACTCAAAATTGGTTGGTACCCCTATGGTAACTAGTTTGAAACTATCAAAGGAAGATGATTCTAAAGAGGTGGACGAGACATTTTATAGGTCCATGATTGGTAAGCTATAGTATCTAGTCCATTGTATGCTAGACATAGAACATGCAGTTGGATTAATGAAAAGATTTTCTTCTAATGCTAGGGAATCTCATTTGATTGTAGTAAAGAGAATCTTTAGATATCTTAAGAGGATTGAAGATTATGGTCTTTGGTATTGACATAAAGGTTATTTCTCTTTAAATGTGTTTACTACTACTGATTTGGCACGTAATGTTGATGATCGGAAGAGCACAAGTGGAGGTGTATTTTTTCTTGGTGAAAGGATTGTATCTTGGACAAGAAAGAAGCAGAATTATATATCTCAATCAACAACTCCAACTAAGTATGTAGTTTTCGCAATTAACTGTACACAAGGAGTATGAATCAATAAGATTTTGGAAGGAATTCAGGAGAAGGTAATTGAACCAGTGGTTATTTATTGTGAGTATACAAGTGATATTAATATTTCAAAGAACTTGGTGATACACTCTAAGACTAAGCATATCACTATCAAATATAATTTTCTAAGAGAAAAGGTACCGGACAAGGAAGTGAGGTTGGACTATGTGTCTTGACTAAGGATTAGGTTTCTGATATTTTCACTAAACCATTTCCTAAGGATGCATTTTATTATCTAAGAAGGAGGTCGGGGATCACTCGCCTATCAGATTTGTATTAGACAAAGATACAATTGCATAAATCCAAGTCTATTCACTAAAAACCTTGATGATGGGATTGATGTTGTGGGCCTAATGGTTATGGGGAGAAATCTATGTAGTCATGTGCTTTGGTTAGTCAGGTTTACCATAACAGATATCCAAATTTTTTGGCAGCTTTGGAATTGTTGTCAAAGTGGAAGAAGGTTTATGTGTGTATGTCAAAGGCAAAAGTTTAGTGAAAGGGGGAGTAGTTGTAGAACTAGCAAAAGAAAGAAGTGGAAATAATTCTATGTATAATTTTTCATATTGAAGTTATCTACGAAGGAAGAGAGTGTTACCATCAATAAGTAGTAAGAGTTTTCATCAATAAAAAAGGGGGAGATTGTTGGCATATCTGATGCTGCGTTGGTAAGTGATTTTTGGAGATGTCATGATGTAGATTTGACTATAGGAGGATCAAATATTCTATTGTCATTGAAGTCAAGTATTGACTTTGTGTACTTAGTATGTTTTTTATTAAGCAAAATAGGGTTTACAGAGTTCCAAAAGCCTGAAACAGAGTTGAAATTATAACAATACATCCAATTTTAAATGAAGCAGAAACAAAAGACAGAATAGGCCAACAAAGGCTAGAGAAAAAACCAAACAGAGCTTCTAAAAAATTGAATAACACAGGGACAAAAAAATACCAGGGGCTCTCAAGATAAGTCTACCATCAGGGTGGCCGCCTTAGCCTCCAACAACTCCATATTTGCAGCTAAATCCTTGACCTTCTGGAGATCAATCGCCATGTCATTATCCTTTATCTTCTTAGTGCTAACTTTGGTTCTCTTTCCAGGACCCTGATCTTTTTTCTCTTCTTTCTCCGCATCCATGTTGGCCTTATCCATCCCTTCTAATTTTTCCTCCAGCTTCTTGATGATAGTCTTAGTGTGTTCTTTAGACACTTTGAGGATATTATAGCTCTTTTTTGCTATATTTTTTATTGTAGCTTCGAACCTAATCATTTATTCCTCCATTTTTTGGACTCTAGTACTTATATTTATCTATTCCTTTGCATTGTTGTCCGCTTTAGCCTTGTCTATACTTTTAACCCACTTTTTGAGGTCCTCCACTTCATGGAAAAGCCATTTAGTTGTCCTGTAGCTATCTAACATGTTGTTCCTAGTGTTATTGAGAAAATATAACTCAAATTATCTGGTGTTGTCACTAAGCACCACCATAGAGGGGTTGATAAGCTCCTCTAGCTTTATCTGGCCTCCCCTACCTTCAATGACCTTAGGGTTAATAATTTATTTTTTAATACCCATTATGGTAGTTTTGACATTGAAGTCACGCCATTCCATAATCTTCCCCTGTTCATCTATTTAGCAACAGAACTCGCTAGCATGTCTTTCATCACTCCCCGTATTATGGGGTTGAGAGAAATGAGGAGAGGAAATAGCCTAGTTGGTCTCATGGTAATCATCCTGGGACTTCCCCTTCATTTTGTGGCCCAAAACAGGGGAGATTCTTCCAGTTTTGTCCTCTGGAGTTTTCAGCCCACACTCTCAGCCTTGTTCATATCCTTTTTATTTTAGTGTTTCCCCATCGTGGTCTACCTCCTCTTTCTGCCTTTTCAGCTAGACATTTCCTCCTTTCCATCCGATTCTATACCTTCCTCATTATCATTTTAATCCTCCTCTAAAGAGATTACCATGGTGTTCTATTTTTTTAAGTTGGGTCAGCTTTTTATCTTTTTTAATGGTTTGTAGACTAACTCTGCACTTCTTAGAAGATGAAACCTGATTGATTTTTTTAGTTTCATACTCATTGTCCTCCTTAGAGTGTAGACCTTCACTATCTTAAGTCACTAAGGGAATGTAGTCAGAACCAGAGGCCTCCATCTCATTTTTTGAGCTAACCCCTTCCCCAAGATTTGGGCTTTAAAATACTCAAAGATTAGAAGAAAAAGCCCTTCATGCAGGGCAGAGTTAGCAATGGTCTTCTCTCTATACCCATTAATGTTATCATTTATAGAAGCATATAAATAAAAGGGTATAGACACTTGCATACTATGGTGGAAATGATTCAAGAGAACGAAATGTAGGTTCTAATTCTATCAAACCTGGTATCTAGCATAATGCAGTAGATGATGGCTCTTAAAAAAAACCTCTATAATATTTTCAGACCTTCAGGAAGATACTGGGTTCTGACTTTGGTAAGCACTTTCATTTCTTCCTCATTTTTCACAAAGTCGCTGATCGCTGAATCCAAAAATTTTTGGTCTTTGTAGAATTTTCTGCCAATAATAGGGATACCTGTAATAGCAGAGATGACATCCTCGGTCACCATGAAATTTCTTCCCTCAATCTCAATACTGCCTTCATTTCAACATATTACGAACATTTTTGTCACAAACGACTTCCCACCATGAATCCTTTCGATGAAGGTAGAAATGCCACCATTTTGAAGGTAGTCCCAAACCTTGGTTTGTCTCCTCCATTTTCACAATCTTTGGCCAACTCCCTTCTATGCCTTTCCCCTACAATTGCAAGAAAGAAGTTTTGAATAGCAAATAGAAAGTAGCCTCTGAGCATACCTATTCTCTCCTAGTTGTTCCAGATAGTTCTACTTCTTTGCCTTGAATGGTAATTTTTACCAATTCCTCTAGGCACCTAGTAAGTGTGTGGGTGTGACTTGTTATCAATTCTTTTCCAGCCTATCTTTTAATTTCCAATAATGGAAGAGTCGTTACCATACAAAGCATTAAAAATCATGATTAATGTGAATGAATCCATCTTTCCCATGGATTCGGTCATTATTGACAAAATCTAAATATTCACGTGGGAGGTCTCCACCGTTAAGTTAGTGAGTCTTCCTATCTCTTCTCACCGCCAAGTTGGCAAACTAGTCAGCTACGTAGTTTTCTTTTTTATACATATCATAAATATGAACCATATCAAAGGTGTTCAAAAGGTAATGGGTTCCATCAATCATGTTGGGTATTGTCCACGATGGTGGATGAAGCATGTTAAGACCATTGATTATATTGCATGAGTCACCTTCTAACCACAGTTTTTTGATTCTTAAGTCATGAGCTAATTTAGTGACTTGGAGGGCGGCATTAGCTTCCGTGTAGTGATTGGTTTGTGTTCCCAATGGTAGGTTGATAGTAGTGATGCCATGGCCAAAGAAAATATGCATCACCCCCCCACCTCCTGCCTTACCCAAGTTTCCCTTGGCCACGCCGTCAAAGTTGTCTTTCGACCATCCATCTGGAGGAAAGCTCTAGGTATAGTTCTATGTTTTATCTATGGTCTTCTTAGGGTTTGTTGACTTATCTTTACCTACAAAAGGCTTAGTATTCCAACAACAAACATAATTTTCTAACAAACCATGGTGTATTTTATATTAAATTATTTTGGGAGTGGCATAACAGTCCCTGAAGATGCGGTTATTGTGCTCTTTCCAAATTCCTCAGTAGAGGTGAGGAAGCACCCAAGACCAAATTTTGTGAAAGGAAATATTCTTGAAGGGTAGGGTCCAGTGGGAGAAGAGGTCCTTAACAAAGGAAGGGAAGCACCACTGCAAGCCAAAAAGAGATAGGAGAAAATGCCAGGCATACCTAACAAAGGGGCAATGGATAAAGAGATGGTCCACAGATTTGAAATGGCTCTAAAATAGAACACACCTATCGAGGATTGGTATACCATCCTTTAAAAGGTTATCAACAGTGAGAATGTGATTTTGAAGCAACACCCAGTAGAAAACATTAATTTAAGGGATAAGGCCAGGTAACCATGCTTTAGCCCAGAAAGGTGTGGCTTCCTGATGCAACTGAACAGAGTAGGCAGAGGCCACTGTGAAAGAACCTTTAGGAGAGAGTTCCCAAATCAAAGTATCTTAATTCTAGGAAAGAGAAATAACATTCAGAGCAGTGAGTAAGGGAGATAACTCCTAGGAAACAGAGGAAAAATCCACCCAAGAATTACCCTCTTTGTAATTACAAACCTTGTCTCCGAAAAGAAAGGTGCACTGTTCCTTCCATAAGTTAAAGTGGTCTTTATCTTTTAGAGGCCTAAACTGCAACCAATTTTCATACCAGAAACTAATAGTTTGACAATTTCCAATTTTCCATTTAGCTTTTGACTTGGCAAGACCTTTGGCATTGAGAAATACATTCTAGATAAATGACCCTTTCGGGATATCATCACAATCAAAGAAAAAACTTAGAGAAGCATTGGGCAGGTACTTATCTTCGAAGAAGTCTCTCCATTCCCCTTTACCATGGAATATCTGCCAAATCTATTTAGCTTGCAGCACCTTATTGAAAGGCCTGATTCTTGTGATACCAAGTCCTCCATGCCTTTTAGGGAGGAAAACTTTGTCCCAGGCAATCAGAGGGAAATGCTTATGCTCTTCCACCCCAGACTAGAGAAATATTGTTTGGATTTTTTCCATAGTGTTTGCAACTTTAGCTAGAATAGAAAAGAGGCTAAGGGTATAGGTGGGAAGGTTTTAAAGAGTTGACTTAACCAACTGAATTTTTCCTGCTTGACTGAGAGTAATCCCCTTCCACCCAACCAATTTTTTGTTAAATCTATCAATGACTCTGTTCCAGAAGTCTTCCAGGGGCTTAGCGCCAAGAGGGAGACCCCGGTAGGTAGAGGGGAGGGATCCAATACCACATCCCAAGATATTTTCTATTCTCTTTTTTCTGGCCTCGGGTGTTAATAAAGAAGAGGGAGCTCTTGAACCAGTTGATAGATTGCCCTGTGGCCCTTGTATAGGCACCCTGTAAGTGTTTTACGACTCTAACCTCATTAACCGAGGCTTCCCCTCCCAGGATAGTATCATCAACAAATTGTTGATGAGAGAATATGGAATTGCCAGAGGCAGTCTGATGTCTTTCAACTCCCCTGATCTTCTATGAGCTGAGATCGATCTCCCCATGCATTCATCCAAAATGATGAAAAGGATAGGAGATAGGGGATCCCCTTATCTTAGACCCCGAGAAACTTTGAAGAAGGTAGATGGAGACCTGTTAACCAAGAACGCAAAAGAAGGTGAAGAAATGAGCTAATGGATGATCAAATAAAATTTACTATTAAAACCAAAACCTCCCAGCACTTTCATCAGGAAAGACCAATCCATTCAATCATAGGCTTTAGATAGGTCAATATTTAGGAGGAATCCTTCCCTCTTACCTGCCTCTAAAGAATGTATCACTTCATGCACTGCCATAATGGAATCGATAATCTGTCTTCCAGGAACAAATCCTAACTATTGGTGAGAAATGATATAGGGAAGCACCTGAAGAGTTTTGATAGTAATGAATTTTGAGATAATCCTATAGAATGAGTTACATAAGCTAATGGGTCTAAAAATATCCATGGAGTCAACCCCCGAGACCTTCGAAATAAGAACCAAAAAAGTGGCATTGAATTCATTGAGAATATTTTTAGACCCAAAGAATTCCTGCACTACTTTGACCACATCAAATTTGATGATTTTCCAGTACCTGTGGAAGAAGAACATGGGGAATCCATCTAGACCTAGGGCCTTGTCTCCAAGGAGAGAATCTAGGGAATTTTTAACTTCATCAAGACTAGGAATGACACTCAAGGCTTTATTTTGGTAATCTATTATGACAGAGGGCATGTGTACTTAGTATGTTGTCAAAGCATAATTGAGATGAATGAAGAGTTGTAGTAAATTTTAGTGGTTTCTATCCTTATCGGAGACTTAGCTATATCTATGGATGTCTAATGCATGACCACGTTGAAGTTATCATATGATAAAGTTGTGATCAGTTGAAGTATTACAGTGTAAATGCTAGAATAGTTAATGACAAGTCGTATATGATTTGAGTATCTTGTAAAATATTTGATGTATCTTGTGGCGCAGTCATAGGATATGGTGTTCAATAGTATTCAAATGCTATAGTTGAAATCATGACTACTTTGAGTGATCCGTGTGCGGAGACATAGTTGTTAACATGTTATAATATTTGTGTTCTTGATTGATAAGTGATAAATATTTGATCGGTGATCGGTATTGATGTTTTGGTAGATCCATTTGAGTTAGTCACAATCTGGTGATGTGTCTTCATGATTGGAGGTGATTATCTAGCACCATATTTCTCAATGCTAGAGTGTGGAGAATATTTTAGAGGAAGCTTATGTTTGGTCAAAACATATTTGGCTCCTTGACACAACATTCTATGTAAATAGTTGAATTAGCTAATGTGGTCTTGGAAATATGTTTGTTGTATTTAATTTTACTGTATGGCACATTGGATTTGAGCAGAATGTTTGAAATTCTGATTTCAGGTTTTGGTCAAGGTGGTGGACTTAAATGATCAGTATTTAATGGATGAACTCAGAGGTTAAGAGTGTTGATCATGTATTGAATAAGGTGCAGTGTAAGATGTATGTTGTAATCAAGGAAGAGAAGAGATATGTATATTGAGAAGGAATTGTGTTCCTCAGTTGATCTTCTCAAGAAGAGGTAGTTCTATTTAATAGATAATTCTTTCTGTTGTTCCCTAACAGTTGTAGCAGGTTAAATCCCTTAATTAGATAGATCCTAACAAATCTTTATTGTAAATCCTCTAACAAGGTGACACTTTCTAAGGTGGTCAAATTCCTCTAACAAGGCCACTCTTAAAAAGGAAAAGGTCCTAACAGACCTAAGGTAAATCCCCTAATCGGGTAGCACCTAACAGTGTTGTTGTAAATTTAACACGGTTAAGCTCCTAATAATGTGTAATCTAGAAGACTACATCATTTAGTGGGTACTAATCTCCACTATTTTTTTCTCCCTATTTGGGTTGCCATGAGATAAATATGTGTGTCAATTTTGTGGATGGATTTGGATGCTTGTGATTTTTATTTGTTTTAATTAACGTTAATCTAGTGAATGATGGTTTAAGTTCAAGAGGTTAATTATTTGGCATATTCGCTAGATTATTGATTCACCTCCCTCTTTGTAATCTTATCTTAGGACTAACACTAGGTAGAGATCAATTAATACTTGAAGAACTTTTGGCAGTCAAAAAAGAGTTTGAATTTACGATGGTATAGAGAGAGAATAATCTGAAGTCAAAAGATAGTTGTGATCTACTCAATTAATTGCTTGGATTTCATAAGACCTCAAAAGATAAAGAAAAAAATAGAGTTTTTTAGATACCAATATATGTTAAGACAAAGGGGGGAATCAACATTAATAAATACTTTGTAAAGGCTCCATGGTGGGAAGTCGTCTGTTACTAAACTCTTTGTCAAAAACTGGGACAAAGGCAACATTGAAATTGAGGGCAAAAAGTTCACTATGACAGAAGAAGTCATCTTGGTGGTGATGGGGATTCCCATAGTTGGGAAAAAATTCTACAGAGATCGAAAGATTTTGGATGCTGCCATCAATGACTTTGTGAGAGACGAGAAGGAAAAGGGCGAGCTCACCAAAGTCGGCACCCATTACTTGTCTGATGGGCTGAAAATTCTATGTTGGTTTGTGCTCTACGCCATCATCTACTACATAACCTTGGACTCTAGGTTTGACAGAATCCGCACCCACCACTTCATGCTTCTGAATCATTTTCACCACAACATGTTGATTTCTATCCCCTTTTAACTTTATGTTTCCATATATGATAATATCAATGGCTATAGAGAAAAAGCCATAGCCAACCCCACTCTGCATGAAGGGCTCTTATTTCTCATCTATGATTACTTTAAAGCCCAGATTATGGGTAAAGAGGTGAACTAGAGAGAGGAAATGGAGGTTTATGGCTCAGACTATGTCCCCTTAGACAGAGAGGATAGCACAGGCTTTCATTCTTAAGATGATGAAGATTATGAGAATAAAAAGACCATACAGGGCTCCTCTTCAAAGAAGAAAAAGGGCACTCAGGCGAAAGTTAAAAAAGAGGTCAAGGTAACCCCTAAAAAAAAGAGTGCTACGATTATTTCCTCTAAAGAGGAATATAATGAGGAAGAAATGGATTTAGATAGTGAGAAGTATCCAACTGGTGGGAAAAGAAAAAAGAGAAAGTACCCTAATTCTGGGAAACCCCCAAAGAAGAAGAATATGGATAGGGAAGAGAGTGTTGATAGGTCAAACCCAGAGGACAAGTTTCAAAGCACTTCCCCTATTCAGGACAACAACCCTCCTATGCAGAATCAAACCAACGTTGGGATAGAATAGGAAAAGGAGTTTAGTTGTTACATGGCAGAAAAGGGTAAGATCATAGGGTGGAGAGACTTCAACACAAAGACAACTAAAATGGGGATAACTAGAGAGATCATAAACCCCAAGGTTCTAGTGGAAGATGGCAGCCGTATTAAGCTAGATGAGCTTATTGACCCCTCTTTGGTTGTGCTCAGTGACAGTACTATGGAATTCGATATTGACCTACTAAACAATTCCAGAAACAGCATGCTCAACAACTATAGGATGATCAAGTGGCTCTATCATGAGGTGGAAGAACTAAAAAATAGGGTAAATGGCACTAAGATGGGGAACAAGAATAATGAAAATGAGGAAGTAAGTAACCTGTGCACCCACGTCCAAAAATTAGAGGAAAGCATGACTAGGGTTGAAACAACCCTTAAGAAAATAGCTAATCAAAGCTATAACACTCTTAAAAAGACCAGAGAGAAAACCAATACCCAGATTGATAAGCTGGAGGAGAAAATGGTTGGGAAGGACATAGCTAGCAAGGAAATAGAGGCTATGTAGAACATTGATTAGGGGCTTGGCAAACGTACCCGAGCCAAGACAAAGAACACTATAGACAATGACCTGGAGATGGTGATCCAGGAAATCAAAGATTCAGCTGCCAGCATGGAGTTGAAGGAGGCCAAGGTGGCTAAAATCATGGTGGACTTATCCTGAGGTTTCCTGGATTTACTTGTTGTTCCTGTTTATTTCTGCTTTTTAGAAGTTTAGCCTTTCTTTTTTCTCTGGCCTTTCTTGGCTTGTCCTATCTTTTGAATTCACTCTATTTTGATGCTTAAACTTTGTTATCGTAAACCTCTATTTCGGGTGTCAGGATCCCTGTAAAACCTATTTTACTTAATCAAAAACATTAATAAATACTTCAGTACTCTGCCACAATTATGAGTTACTTATTTTAATCAAGATTTTTATGTTGGAAAACCAATGTGAAAAAACCATTGTGAGAATCACATTCACTGTATGAAATAATCAATTATAATATTTTAATCTAAAATCCAAGGAACTCAATTTCCCTAATGTTTGCGCACATTTTTGAGGATCTCACTAACCTTGAAGGAGCTTGCACAAAGTTGGCAAAGGAAATTACAAAAAAAATTATGAAATGAAAAGATGTAGGATCTCATGATTAACCTCTATAACTTCTTTGTCTATGTCTACAATTCACACTTCTTGTCTTCCTTATTCACTTTACTTCATCTTCACATTCAATCCACACACTTCAAAATTCATCACACATACTCTATTTCTCTTTATTTTTTCTCAATCATTCACATCCATAGATACAATATATATTTTTTTATCATAATTATAGAAAGGTCGACTACAAGAAAAATTAAGCAATGTTTGCATAAAGTTGGCCACCAAGAACACAAATAATCAATGTGTTCCACCCCAAGAGATAACGGGGACCCAATTCCATCATAATAAGTCTTCATCTAGTGATATAATCAATGTACATTTATCACAACATCCTCCAAGGCTAGATCAAAATGTAACATGTGGAAAAGCATGTTATCGATTGACCCAAAATTACTGTCCAAAGCACATGGTATTATCCAAAGCACAACATTCCACAGTACAATCATTATGATACTCCTAAATCTTTCTTTATGCTATATCGAAACCAATAATACCTAAATCCTATTACTACAAAAAGTTAATTCGACAAGTCAACATAGCTAACAATATCGCACTTGTAACAATTGATAAAAATGGCACAGTTAGATCATTGCATAGTGAAAACAAAATTTGTAAATATTATTGATTCAAAATGAATATTTTTACATTGATCAATAGAGACTATATAAAGCCATTATTTTCTCAATGATCTACCAAAACTTCTTTAAGAAAGTGTAACTTCCCAACAACTAATTTATGTTATTAATCTAAACTAGCCTATTAATATAAAAACTCCAACATTCTCCCACTTTTAAATAATAAATAAAACATAAGAAAGTAAATTAGGTCCTAGACAAAAAAAAATACAAAGTAACTTAAAAAAATTTAGAAATAATTAAAATATAAAATAAAATAAAGAATTAATAATAAATTAAACAAAATATAATAATATAATCTCTTAATAATTAATATTATTAACTATTTTAAATATCACTACTAATTATCTATAGAATAAAAGGACACTCTGTGAGTCCTCATTCCTACATAACTTTCATTATAAAACATCTCTCACTATAATTACCTAAATTCAACATGCATAGTCATTGCTTTTGAAATTTACCCAACTTTAGGATATTGAAAGTCACAGATCGCTGCTTTGAATACAAATAAATAGATTTTGACAATGCAGAAAACGTCAAGCTGGAGATAACAGAAGTCTTAATGTTGATGACCATTCGAATTTCGAAAGACTGGGGTTCTTATATCATGGGCGGCTTTGAAGTCGGCTCATTCCTTCCACGTTAACACGCGGAGCTCTCCTCTCCGTAGAAGTAACCAAATTTCTCCTTGATTCCTAAATGTATCCATCCATCTGTACGATACTGAAAAATATCATCTATATTAATTAAAATTTATTGTGAATTATTGTTTATTAACGTTTGTGATAATATCCTGTTTCATTATCAGAACGTACTGAGTCAAAATTCTTATCCAGGATTCATTGTTAGAATGTAGTAAGGGATGCATACTCTATGATATAAACATTGACGGCTCTTCTCGTCTTGATAATGATAGACTAGTACCCCATAGACTCATAATAAATGAAAATAACGTAGAAGTGTGATAATAAATGAAAATAATGAAGAATTGTGATCAATAGAGAAGATATTTACGCAGTTAAATCTAAAAGCTTCGAGAGAAAAGTTTGAATGCTGGCCAGGGTTGTCGTAAGATACACGGCTTGTCATTCAAACCAGACTCTATATAAAAGATGTTGCTCTTCTTGTACCTGGACTGGTCACATGTGCATATTAAAAGGTAGACTAAGTAAAAATGGACAAGAGGGCTATCGTATGATATGCGGGTTTTAAAGTCGGGTCATTGCTTCTTTCCTTGTTTGCTTCCTTCCTATCTACGTAACAGGCTGAGCTCTCTCTATATAAATGATAAACCCGTCCTTTGTATCCATCTATCTTCATCCAATCTTTGTTGCGTGGGATATAAACACCCCATACAATGGCACGAGTATCTGATCTTGCGCTTCTTCTTGTGACTCGACTGGCCATTTCTTTCTACATGCAAGGTAAGTTGTATTGGGTAACATAATCTGTTGTGTAGATGGATGAAGTAGATCTCCAAAGCTGACAATAATAAACTTTTGTGTGTTTGCTTTGTTGCAGAGGCGGGAGCAGTTTAGTTTGATATACGGAACCAGTGCGGTTACACAGTCTGGGCTGCGGGATTACCCGGAGGAGGGCAGCGGCTGGACCAGAGCCAAACATGGACCCTTAATTTGGCGGCGGGCACACAGTCGGCAAGATTCTGGGGCCGAACCGGCTGCTCTTTCGATGCGAGCGGGCAAGGAAGCTGTCAAACCGGTGACTGCGGCGGCCAACTGAGCTGCACGCTCTCCGGAGCTGTTCCCGCCACTCTGGCCGAGTATACCCAGAGCGACCAGGACTACTATGACGTCTCCCTGGTGGACGGCTTTAACGTTCCTCTTTCTATCAACCCCACCAATACAGGCTGCACAGCCCCTGCATGCAAAGCCGACGTGAATGCTGTTTGCCCTGC
>MU225331.1:389917-405254 GCA_018584345.1 Thuja plicata | reverse complement strand
TATAAAATTAGTTTATTCAAACTATATCAAATGAAGATTAAAGTTCACTAAGTTATGTAAACAAATTGAATAATATGAAAATGACATACATATGTATACCTTGAAGTTCATGTTGTCAGAGTGCACAATTCAGACATGCGCCTGCTCCATCATGCTCCCCTATTCCATGTCCACTTTCAAAGAAGTTCCAAAGAAACTTAACATTGTGTCTAGCATGTTGCATAGCTAACCAATTAAAGGCTTTTGAAGATTTAAATTTACCTGCACAATCATGTCTAAAAACTTTTAAAAACACTAAATATATATATAATCTCTAGATCTAATATAATTGAAATGTATTATTTAAAATAAAATTTAATTCAAGTTTACTTACCTGCACACCTATCAGACCAGATCCAGTGTTGTGAAGCTTTTATGTCGTGACTCGCAAGATTATGGAAAAACATGCCGAAACAATGAGCCACATAACTCCTATCATGAACCTTATCATCACTGATATAGAAATGAACCTCCTTGATGATAATGTGTTCATTTTGATCTATACTTTCAATCTCATCCAAATCAAATTGTGCATGTCTATAGGTCACATGGACAAATATTTCAACTTGATCATAATGATAATATTAAATTTGAAGCTCTTTTTGTGGAGAGAATGTATAGTTCTCTGCAAAATCTACAACTGAAAGAATACAACTAGGTGGAAAACAATTTTTTGAATCACGAAACTATTTATCTTTCCATTGTGCACCATGAAAATGTTGGATATGTGGATAAATCATAGATCAAAATCTGTCCATGAATTGAAGGTATGGTAATTCACTCTCCTTCAATGTAATTTTCTTTTATTCTAGTCCTGTCTTCATTTCATATTTCTCATATTCAAATCTCTTCCACTGGACTGGTGTTGTAACATCAATATTATCAAATTGTAAAGGAAATTTATGTAAATTTCTACAATGAGTGCATTCATTTTTTATACATTGGACAATGAATTCATCAAAGTCATCTGACTTATCACATAAAATGGATTTTACGAATTTTGTTGTACTTCCAGGAACCATATCTAGATTAAGTACTTCCATAACCTTTTTATATGATTGGAAATATAAGTGAAAATCAACATGAGTTCGACAACATGTTTCACGAACCTTATTTATGTGCACGAAGCAAGGATGCAACATCTCAAACATTCTCTGACCTATTTTCACATTTGAAAATTCTTGTTTGAATGTTTCAAATAGTTCATTTTGTGTAGTATCAAAAAAATGTTTTGGATGTGAAATCTTTATACCGGTCTCGTCATCTTTAATCTATATAGTGTCCCTTCTATTGGAAGAAACATGAGAGTGGTTGGTCCAAAATTTCATGACTCAACTTCTTACATCTTCAGAAATTTTGTCTTTTTGAGGAACTCTACAAATCTGTACCCAATTCTTTTCAATGTTCATATCCAACACATTTCTCTTCCTAATATATCTCTGAACAGTTCTTCGAGATACGTTGAGTAAATCAGAAACTGTTCAAACTTGATTTTTGCATGTCAATCTCTTACTGGTAATCATAGTCATCAACGCTCTTCTAGAAATATTTGAATCAGATCCTCCATGATCTCTCCTATTAACAATGTTCAATGCATCTTGCAAATTTTCAATTATTGTTTCTTTTACTTGACCTCCTTCTCCAATTTTCCTATTATCAACACCTAACAACTCCAAAACCAGAGTCATTTCTCTTTTCCAGAATAACTTTGCAAACAGTTGTGCTTTTCCCACCAAATTTTTATCCTCAAAATATTCTTTCCACATGTTTTTGACATGAAATTTAATAGTGCTATCAGATATTAGGTGCTCCAGTGAAATTTCACTGATAAGTGATTCCTCAATCATCTCCATCAATTTTTTCATTCTATGATAAATATGTATACCTCAACTACTACCAATATCTTCCCCTAGTTGTGTTGCACCTTCTTCAACATCGATAGGTTATTCTTCAACATTGATCAGTTGCTCTTCGTTAATTTTCGTATGACCTTTCATTTGGTCATTCCTTTTACGATAATATTTCCTTGTTCTAGTCCTTTTATTTCCCATTCATCAAATACAAGAAAAAAATTATTTTTCTTTCAGAATGCTTCTTTATTAAAAAACTTGCAAAGTCACACTCCTCTCACAAAATGCCTTTTTCGCTTCCTCAGAAAACTTTATATATTTTGATATAAGGATTTAATTTCACAGTTGATATTTTATTTTTTTTAAAATAAATTTTATATATACCTTTCAAATTAAAATGGTGGGTCACCCACGCGACCGCTCATGGGTGGCCGACCAATTAAGTAGACTCGGCCGAGTCATCCTAGGTGGCATGCCATGTTGGCAACCAAACCTCCAAAAACATACCAAATAAACAAGTTGGCACTTCTTCTTGTTTTTTCTCTACTGAAACTAAAAAATGTAAAAAAACTAAAAGTACCCTTTTCTAGATCTCGGAACTATGATTCTTGACGTATAATTTTCATATTGTTTGGGCTACATAACATTAAAATTTTTTGTTAAAAACTGCATGTAGGTTATTAAAGCTTTTGGAAGTCGTTGATTCAGATAATATAAAAAAAATACTAAATCAATTCAGAATTTTTTTAAAATCATAGATAACACTAGAGAAGAGAGTCCTCTTCAATAATATGTAATTTATTTGGTTTTTTCTATAGTTTTGATAGGGGAAAAATGGCGGGAGAGAAAAATAGTTAATTTCAAGTAAGTTCAACTTTGAATACTTATAATGGGAAAAGTATACATCGAAAACACTTTTTTCTTTTTTTTGGCACTATCTATACATGTCATCTAAAACATATTCTGAAATTGGAGCAAAAAATAAGGTTTTACTTATAATGATTTGGCAGGAAGTAAACTCCCTGATTTACAGTATTTTTCATGAAATGAAAAAAAGACATTAAAATTTCAAAAAACATATTAATTTTGGTTTAATTTAAAAAAAAAAAAATATAGGCATATAATTCAGCCTATTTTACACATTTCATCGGTTTACATCATCTTCAAATTCTCAATAGAAATGTGAATTTTATGCCCTTGAAGTTTTAAAATTTTGGTATTGTTGTCCTTTTTCTTTGTAAAAGGGTGACAAATTATTGTGCTTTTACCCTATGGATGATAGAGTTGAATTTCTCCTCCAGACCTTTGTAGATCTAATTAGCAACCACCTCAGCCTTAGCATAATTCTCCCAAAAAAAATTGTTGTTTCTCTCCTTCCATATCTGCCAGCTAAAGTGAGCGATGAGCAGATTCCATAATTCTTTAGCCAATCTATTCGAAGTAGGGCATCTCCATTAAATGATAAATTTGTGCCATAAAATATGAAATAACTAGAACATATTCCATTTTCTAAAGATAATTTGCCAAATTTTACAGGAATAGGAACAATTCAACATTATGTGACTATAGGATTCGACATTTTCCATACAAAGATAACATCTATTATGCAAGGAGAATTATCTTTTACAGAGATTATCAGTTGTCAGGGATTTATTCTAGGACATTAGCCAAAAAAATAGATTGATCTTAGGAATAATAAATTTCTACCAAACCTATGAGCATAGGGGTCTATCATCTCAAGAGTGTGAAATATCACATGTAGTGGTGACAGAGAAGACACCATCCAATTTAGAAGCCCAAATAAGATGATAATGATTTCCTTCCTTCACAAACCAAGTTTGTAATACATTATTAATGGGTTGAAGCTTTCTATCAATCTGCCCCAAATTGATCCATTGAGCCCATCTCCAATAATCATAGACATTCTCACCAATAGTTTCTTTACATCTTTCGATAGCCTGACTCTAATCTTGATTGCTAGAAAGGGGCTCATCTTGCAACCAACAGTCCCTTCAGAATTTGATTCTCCTACCATTACCCAGCCTCCACCTAACACGTTTGGCCACAACATCCTTAGCATAATGAATACTATTACATATATAGCATCCTTGAACAAATGTTTATTTCTTAGAATGGATTTCCAATCTTCACTTTCCCCAAAGGGTCTCCGATTGTTTTTGGTCAGCAGAGCTTTATTAAAGTCTTTTATACTTCTCACACCAAACCCCCCATATATTTTAGGCTTACACTGTTGGAATTAATGGGAAGTGTGTACTCAGAGGGGAGGGGTGAATTATTACCTCTAAAACTTTTGTATCCTTTAATCAATTAACCTTTGTGTTTTGACAACATGGTTAGGATAAAAAATAAAAGGAAAGTAAGAGGCTTACCGAGCATGTCAAAACCCGACCATATCATGTGTAAGAATTGTCAAAAAGGTAAAATGACAAAGTATAGTTTGAAGAGAAAGACCTACACATCTAATGCAATTCTAGAATTAATCCATACTGACTTATGTGGACCAAATAGAACAAGGAGCTACTATGGTGATATATACTTCATTCTCTTTGTTGATGATTATTCTAGAATAATGACTGTTATGTTCTTAAAAGAGAAATCAGAAGAATTCAAGATGTTTAAATGGTATAAATATATAATGGAAAAACAAAGTGGAAAGGAACTAAAATGTCTAAGATCAAATAGAGGAGGATACTTTATTTATGGTGAATTCACTAACTTTCATAATGAGCATGGAATTAAAAGATAGGTTTTTGCACTGAGAACACCACAACAAAATGGGATTGCTGAGAGAAGGAATAGTTCAATTGTTGATTGTGACAGAACATTGATGATTGAGAAAGGCATCACACAAATATTCTAGAGAGAAGCTATTAGTACTACTGTTTATACACTTGACAGAGTTCAATTGAAGAAAGACACCAATAAGACACCCTATGAGATATGGTATGGACACACACCAATTGTAAGTTACTTTAGAATTTTTTGAAGTTAATGTTATATATTGAAAGATGGTAGAAATTGAAAGCTTGATTCCAAAGGTGATGAAGGAATATTTCTAGGTTATTCTACCAAAAACAAAGCTTATAAATGCCTTAACAAATCATCTAAAAAAATCATTGAAAGTGCAAATGTCAAAGTGGATAAATTTGCCAATAAAAATGATGAGGAAATCATAAAGGAACAAGAAGAATACAATAGGTTTGTCTAAAGTGAAGAACTTGACACTCTATCCGAGCAAGAGTGTATCGCTCCTGAGCAACAAAATAATGCACCCGACCATTTGGTTGCAAACACCAAAATCAGGAAATTGCTCACAATGATGTACCGAGCGTTGAAGGTCAAGATAATGATTAGAATGAAAAACAAATATTTGAACTGGTACTTTCCAAGTATGTCAGAAGACACCATCCACAGAACCAGATCATAGGAGACAAAAACGCTGAAACGAGGACAAGAAGTAAGTCACTGAACACTAGATGTTTAATTTGTGATTTTGAGCCTAAATCTGTTAATACTGTACTTGAGAATCAAGAGAGGGTTAGTGAAATGAATGAAGAAATTGAGAAGATTAAAAACAACAAAACATGGACATTATTACCTAGAAAATATGACAAATATGTCATAGGTACCGAATGGATATTCAGAAACAAACTAAATGAGAATGAAGAAGTCACAAGGAACAAAGAAAGATTAGTATGCAAAGGTATGCACAAGAAGAAGGTATTAACTATGGAGAAACATTTGCACCTATTTCTAGACTATAAGGAGTAAGAATTCTTATGCTTCATTCAAAGGATTCAAGGTATACCAAATGGATGTCAATCTGCATTCCTAAATGGAATACTAGAAGAAGAGGTATACATTGAATAACCTGAAGGGTTTATTGATCCTAAAAAGAGGAACATGGTATGTACAGTAAACAAAGCCTTGTATGGATTGAAACAAGCACCGCGAGCATGGTTTGAAAGACATCACTCTTATCTAATAATTATTGGATTTATAAGAACAAGTGAAAATAGTAATTTGTATTTAAAAGGAGATACTAATGATAATATTCTGATTGCTGAAATATTTGTTGATGATATCATATTTGGAGGTAATAATATGTTATGCAAATAATTTTCTAATGAAATGAGAAAAGAGTTTGAGATGTCAATGTTTAGAGAGATCAAATTATTTCTTGGTCTACAAATTCTTCAACAGGATGAAGGAATCTACATCACACAATCCAAATACATCAAGGAAGTGCTAAAGATATTCAAGATGGAAGATTCCAAACCAATTGGAACACCTATAGAAATAGGATGCAAACTAAAAAATGAAGACAAGTCAACTGAGGAAAATCAGACCTTATATAGATCAATGATTGGCAAGATAATGTATGTTGTACATACTAGACTAGATATAGCACATGCAGTTGGAATAGTTGCAAGGTTCTATGCTAATCCCAAGGATTCACACATGATTGTTGTCAAAAGAATTTTGAGATATCTAAAGAATACCAAGGACTATGGTCTCTGGTATAATAAAGAAGGAAAATTTGAGCTTCAAGTCTATACAGATACTGATTGGGCTGGAAACATAGATGAAAGAAAGAGCACAACGGGAGGAGCATTCTTTATGGGTGACAGACTTGTCACATGGATACATAAAAAGAAAGGATGCATCTCACAATCCACTGAAGAAGTAGAATATGTGGTTGCTTCTGAAAATTTCTCTAACATTGCACAGATCAAGCAATTACTGAAAGGTATGAATATGAAAATTCTTGAACCAATAATTATCTACTGTGATAATAGAATTGCTATCAGAATTTCAAAGAAACCTATCCTACATGCTAAGACAAAGAATATTGCTATCAAGTATCATTACTTAAGGGAACAAGTGCAAGAGAAAGAGGTGATACTAGAATATGTACAATCCAAGGAACAATTAGCAAATATATTCACAAAGTCATTGGCTAAAGTTACATTTGAGTACCTGAGGAAGAGACTGGGGATCCGACCCTTGTCTATTGGTCACTAAGATGACTAGGAGGTTGTATTAGCCTACATATTATCAAAATATCATTCATGTTGATGCAAACAAAGAGATGGAATGCAAATATTTATTAGTACATAGAAAGGTACTTATCAACACCAAACACTAGAGATATTGTATTGCTGATGGAGAGGAAATTCAAGGAATATATTTAAAAAAAAAAAGATATACTCTGGCATTGATGTCAAAGGGAGAGATCTACTTATGGAGAAATGTACTTAATAAATAGGGATAGAAGTATTCAATGAAATATATTGCTATCAAAGAGAAAATAACTATCCATCAAAAAGAGGAAAAGTCAAAGGGAGAGAAAACATCAGAGAAAGATTCAAAGAAACATCTATCTAAGGGAGAGAATTGGAAAAGTCAACACTGCATATCTATCCACAAAAGGGAGAAGAGATTCTACAACAAAGGGAGAGATAGAATTAGAAGTTTCTACATCTATCCAGTGAAGGGAATGAAGAATGAAGAAATTACTTTGCAAGAATCAAATCTAAGCTAGAAGAGCTTACCGAGAGTGACATATTTGAATTGGTTATAGAATAATAAGTTTGGTAGAGATTGATGAGCTAAAATTGATATATTTCATATTGTATTAGTATCATGTAGTATGTTTCCATTAATGCCAAATCGAGAGATTGATGAACTATAACTGATTGAATGTTTGAAGATGACAAAGTTGATGATCACCGAGCTCCAAAAAGTAAATGCAAGACATTAAATAAGTTAATGTATTGTATTGTCATTGATGTCAACTTAATATGGTATGATTTATCATACTCATATTGTCACAACACTTAAAGATCCAAAGAGAAAAAAAAAAATTTATCGTTGGTAATCATGTACACCGAGTGACAGTAAACCTTGAAGGATAGTGAACCCCAAGCACAGAAGTTCACAAAATTAACCAACAGATAATTTTACCTAAGACAGTGCTACCTGAGCAAGAATTATCGAGTTAACTATAGTTGTCACCAAATAGAACTGAAGTTAATTCCCCAGCTATCTCCAGTAGTCCCCGAGCACAACTGAAGTGTTGACAGACTAGAACTAGGAAATGAAAAAAATAACTTAACTGGCAACACCTAAAGATAGAGTTAAATGATTGTTTACTTTGTTTTAATCCATCAGTTAAAAGCTAAAGATAAGAAGAAGATTTGAACAATGTATTATTCCAGAAAACAAGGAGAGATTTGCAGAATGAAACTAAACCAAGCATGGTGAGCTTTACGGATCAAGAAGTGATCAACAAAGAAAAAGAAAGAAAAGAAACGGTTAAATCATGTTTTTATAAAGAGACAAGTAATTCATAATAAATGGGGGAAGATAAAGAGGAATTCTAAAGAGAATTATGGTGAAGATAGAATTATTCATATAGATTTGACCATACAAGATTAATAATAGAGCTAAGATTTATGCAGATACTGAGCAATAGAGAAGCAACAAAATTCACTAAGCATAAAGAAGTGGAGCAAAGGAATTGAAGAAACCATTGATTAGAAAGGTATTATAAGCTTACAATAGATCTGAACTAAAGATGTCAATTTTTCCATTAGTATGAAAAGAAATAGTTTTTGAACCATTGGTAACACCTACACAGAAATATAGGTTTAGTACAACCTGATACAAAG
The DNA here is from genome assembly GCA_018584345.1 of Thuja plicata. NCBI lineage: Eukaryota > Viridiplantae > Streptophyta > Pinopsida > Cupressales > Cupressaceae > Thuja > Thuja plicata. Next base: position 396,670 of record MU225331.1, on the reverse strand, counting down.
ATCATCAAAACTGCTAAGTACAAAGAAACCCAAAAAATAGTTTAGTATAAACCAATGACACAGTATACAAGTGCAACCCAAAATTGTTAAAGTGGAGCTCTACAGGAGTAATCCGACAGAAGAACATGATGAGAAGATTGCACTAAAAACTGAAAGAGCATAAATCACAGGAACTCAACAAAGCAAGGGAACCTGATAAATATTTCACAGAAGGTAAACTGAAAGACTTTCAGAGGTACCCGAGCATCAGACACGAAAAGTGAGTTATATCCCAAGAAATGTGGATCTAAATTCCACGTCAGATAAAAAACTAATATTTTATATTTCAAGTTTTGATTTGGTTTAAAACCATTTCTTGAGGGACAAGAAAGATAATTGTAATTATTTTAATCAGTCTAACTGATTAAAAACATGCAAAGTAGGAGATCAAGGTCAAGTTGTAAACCTTCGATCATAGAGTTGTCTTTGAATATGTGAAACTGATTTAGGTCAATCTATTGTATAAATAGATATGTAATAATTCATTTCAATATTGATGTGAGTGTGAGTTTAGCCAAGGAGCACATCTATTGATCAGATTGAGAGTTTCAAGCAAGAACAACAAAAGATGAACTTGGTTATCAAGAACAAAAAATCAAGGCTACTGAGGAACAGAGGTATTAATCAATCACATTAGTTGATACTTTGTTGTATGTGATTTTAATGCATATGTAATCTACAATTAAAGATTGCATACACTCAGGTAAATGATTATTTTTGTCTACATTATAACAAGCATAGCAAATAGAAGAAATCCTTTCAAGAAAGGTGGATTTAACAATCCTTTGTAAATATCTTAACAAGGTGCACACTAAATAGTGTTTCTAAATCTCTTAACAGAGTAGACCTTAACCAGTCTCCACATAATTCTTATAATAGGGTAGATCATCAGAAGTGATCACATTGTAAGCCTTAATCGACCTCTTCCAATCTGCAGATAGTGAAGTTTATTTGGGTGCCATCCCCACCACATTTTTTACCTTCTAATAGGGGTTTTATGTGTTACCATATCTTATGTTATGTGTCATTACATTTCATGAATGCTTCTATGGATGTTTACATGTTTATTCGGTTTATAAATTGATATAACTTACACAAAGATAGGATAGAACAGATGGTTTGTAATATAGTGGATTACTAAAATGATTAAGGTTAAAAGAGATAAAAGTTTTAGAGGTATTGATTCACCCCTCCCCTCTCAATACATACTTCCCATTATTTCCAACAATTGGTATCAGAGCTAGATCTCTTATTTGGAAATGTTTAAAGACATAAGAGAAAATTTCATACAATGGCGATTACAAGCTTGAGAAGGGTATTGAGAATCGTAAGTTAGAGATAAAGATATTCTTTGCAAAATATAAAGAAGCTAGGATCAAGATGAGACAGTTGTTGGATGGAAGAAAGATTATGGAATCTCGCTGTAATGAAACAAACTATCAAGAAGAGGAGATACCTGATCTATTTGAGTCTTCAGGATCTAAAAATAGCAAAGCATCAGACACATCTGAAGAAAGCATCACAAGGCTGAATGAAATCAATCAAAATCTAGTTGGACAAGTAAAATCACTGCAAATCAGTCAAGAGACATAGATGGTGCAAATGATTGATGTCATGAACAATGCTAGACAAGCTGAGCAAGAAAGAACACTAGATATTTATGGTAGGAGGAAGATTACTGAAAAGCTATGGGAGAAAGAGTTAGAAATACAAAGACTTACATAACATCATCATGAGATCACCAATGGTATTATTCTTATGAGTCAAGAGGCAAACCGAATGAATATAGAACTCATTGAAATAATATAAGCTATCGGTGAGCTAAGAGAAGAAAATGAAAAACTAAAGCATGAAGTAAGAATTCAACACCAACACAATGACATGATTAAGAGAGCTGAACAAAGCACCAAAAGAATGGATGATTTTTTGGATGGACAAAGAAGAATCAACAACAACACTAGACTAGGGTATACCAAGAATGAAGAATCACCATACCTAGCTTATCCAAAGAATGTCTACACAAACCCTAGAACAAAGAAGATGACATGCAATCACTGTAGAGGCCTGGAGACACATCAAATGTATGTAGAAGCAAAATGAAAGGTATTCCTAAATCCACACCTTCATTCATAGGAAATTGTTATAAATGTAACAAGGACATAAAGCATATGAATGTAAATCTGAGGTGAAACAACCAAAGAAGGAAACCTGCATGGAAAATTATTGTCCTTCTTGCAAAATGCATGGGTACACATCTATTGAATGCACAAAGAAGAAAAAGAAAACATATAAGCCTAAAAAAAATGAAACTGCTTATCAACCCAAAAGAGTCAGTAAATCATATGTTTTGGATTAAAACACATGAGAAAACTACACAACATGTGGAATATTTGGACACATGGCTGCAAACTGCATGAGACAATGGATGAGAAAGTCTAGGAGATGGACTAACCCTCGAATGTCATGTCTACACTGTCATAAAGTTAGTCATCTAAGAAATGATTGCAGAGACCGAATGACATAGAAAAGCATTTTTACCAATGGAAACACCATTGAAGACATCAGGAAGATGAGAAATAAAATGTGGAAGAGACCTACAAACAGTGATAAAGCTGGACTGAGAAACGCAAATGGTGATGCCTTATCCAATGGATCTGGTGACATCACCAACCCTACCTAAGCAGAACAAGTAAGTATGGAACTGCATTATACCAAGTTATAGTTTTCATCAGTTCCATCATACATATTTAAAATACCATATCAACATGATTAAAGATTACTTGTTATGATTCAGTGAAAACAATCTCATCGGTCAAAGCATAGAAAAAAATCATCGGTGTACATACAAAGCTAGGTTGTCTATACTTACCAAGCATCATCGGTTAATACATAAAAAGGAAAAATCACTAGTGTAAACCTAGATCCATAGGCAATCATGAAAGTTGACATGTTGTCTTCGCCATACACCGAGATCCGTTAGTAAATAGTCAAGTGAGTTGACACCTATCCTGAACATTGCATTCTCACTTAGAATGAAATGTGTGTGCTACCTGATGAATCCATCTTTGAACACCAAGAAGTGGGAGAGAATTTATGACATGACTTAGGGTAAACATTTATAAATAGTCGATGGAATAATTTATTATTCACAAAGTGACTTGAGAAAAGAAGAAGAGAAAAACTAGAGCATGAAGTGACCAGATTGCAGAGTGACTCCAACCCTATTCATAGCACTTAGAAATATTCCTAGCATTCATTGAAGGTTGAATTAAGTAACAACAATCACCGAGAACTCTATTTTTATTTGCGGGAAAAAGTCCTAATTTCTGAAATGATGGCATCAACTTCAAGAACCTCCAAATCAAGAATGCAAAGAATGCAAAGGTTAATCTATTCAAGAATACCACTTGTGAGGAACCTCATTAGAAGATCTATCCCAAGGTTTCTTCACAACCCAAAAATGCCGGTGCATTCTCTAGTATACTAGCTAGGTTTTTACTTGTTGAAGACGTCCGAGCATATATTCACTGCAAGATTGCAGAAATAGGAGACCTGGAAGTTGAACAAGCTTAAAAGAAGCTTTGCAATGATGATGAAACAATAAAAGAAGAACATAAGAACATTGAAGTGAAAGGGATGATACATGCCCTATTATTCCTGAAGGAATTAAAGACCGAATGGATTTGGTTAGTACTAAGAAAACTGCACGATCAAAAGATGTGGCTAGATGAGCCTAAACTCACAATCAAGGATTTTATACATGTTGTGACTGGTTATCCTATCACTGAGAAACCCAAGGCACTTAAGAACCCTCCTCATGTTGACATTGAGAAAAAAAAAAGAGCTTTATGGTATGGAAGAGGATTAAAGGTATCCACCTTCAATAATAATGAAATGAAACTTGGAGCATGTGTCTTAGGATACAAATCTTTCAGGCTAGCAGGTTGGACAATATTGCATCCAGAGTAGTGGTTACAACACATAAAATTATCAAGAAGGGACTGTAGTTAGATCTTTGAGAACTTCTGCTAAGGAAATTAGATGAGAACATGAGGACAATCAGGACTACAAAGTCCAACTCATGTAAGTTTGGTTCACTCATAATGTGCATATTTTTCTATTTTCAAGAATCCTTCCCATCCATAGGAAATTCCAAATGGGACACTGCCTCACTAGTGACCATACAGATGAGTGAATTCATCAAGATACTCTATGATAATTTTGAATCATTCATGGATGAATACTTTGTTGGATTCAAAGACAAAATGCAAAAACCAATGAAAATTCTAGAGCAATTAGTTGAAAAATACAAGACTAACATTTGCTTTATGGTGGACACAGATTACACCTATGTGAAGCCAGTTGTATCGATGAAAGAAAGGCTGGCACCACTTGACTATGAGGTTAACATAGATCGAGAAACCAATGCAATTGAATAATTGATCAAAGAACCATTTGACAAGTCACAACCTAAGTTTGGAACTTATGAAGAAGCCAAAGAAATGATTAAAAATAGATTAGTTGTGAAGAAGATAGATAGATAGAAAGAAATAAAAAATGGTTAGGACTTTGAAGAAAAAGTTGTCAATAACAAAAGAGGAAACAAAATAGATTGAAGAAACTAAGGGTTAGTCACCTGTCGGTGAAGCTGAGAAGGTGAGTGAGTCAGAATCCATAGAGTCTGATACACCACCACCACTAGAAAAGAAACCAAGGACTACTGCTACATCTAGGAACAAGAGTTAGACATCAAAGAATGCATGTCCTTCATCAATCAAGAAAGGTCAAGTGAGGACCTATAAAAGAAGTCCTCCTACAGAGAAAAAGGCACCAACAAAGAGAAGAAAGTTCCTTAGAACAAAGGAAGACATAAAGGACATAGAGAAGGATGAATCTAAATAAGTTTTAAAGAACACACTTCCTTCTACAATTGATGAGGTATGTGAATCTATCATCAAATCAGGTACAACAAATGATTGCAACATTAAACACTGGCTAACTCTAGAAACCAAGGACCAAAATAAGATAGAAGAGGAAATTATCATGATGATGTGTGCATTCAAATATGTTACAATACAATTTATAGATAAGATTACAAAATAACTTTTGAATAGATTATCGGAAAGGTAGACATTTGCATTACATTTTGAGAAATAGATAAGGGAAAGAGCCCTAGTTTTTGTAATGCCACCTGAGTCTAAGATGGAAGAGATTGAAGAAATGATGAAGAAACATTCCAAAGGGTTCTCAATAAAGTTAAGAACCTAACAAGTGCTTCAAGGACATCTAATTGAGCTAGACAAGAAGAGTGAGGAAGAATTGATAAAGATACTTGATATACCTAAAAATGATACAACTCTCAAGCCTCAAATAGCTCTCACTGACAAGTCACAGAATAAAGATGATCAGGCTAAACAAAGCCCCAAACACATTATTATAATTGATGAGGTTGTTAATGAAGAAGAATTGAAGACAAAATTCAAAAAGGATATGGACATTGTAGATGAAACATGGCCCAATAATACAATCATTGATATTACCAGAGCAGATCTTGGAGATGAGATACAAAAAGATGAAGATGTAACTATTGTCTCAGCCCAAACTGACAAACAGGACATCACTATAGATACTTATCAAGAAAACACACCGGGAAAAATACCACTATTGGTACAAGCTTCAATATTATCTTGGAGAAGGATAAGTGATGAAGGGTGCTCCCCTTAATGCCACAAACACATAACAGAAATAGAGAAGCAACAACAATTTGCAAGAACAGAAAATGGGCTTCTTATTATCTCCATAAATGTGGAATTACAAACTTTCAGAATTACAATATGCAAAGCCACATGGGCATTCCCCTTACAATATTTTGTAGGACAAAGCCTCGAATTATTACCCAGATCTACCTAGAACTCCCTAGTCAACCACGGGCCTTCTTTATATAGGCAATTTCCACCACCCAAGAAGGTTCTAGAAATTTAGCCCATAGGGCCGACCAAACTTAGAATTATTTTAATTTACAATTTATTACATCATAGTCGGCTCAAAATAAATTTTGAAATCCAAACATAAATTTTGAAGAAAAATTATTTTCTGCCATTTTAGGTGACCCAACTTCTGAAGACCATAAGTCATCGCCAGTTGACCCGATTGACTATTATGACCCCAATCTAGAAATGCCACAAAGTGCTCTATAGGCCTGATCCTTGCAAGCGCTTGTCACCCAAATTTTTGACCTCATATGGGGCCTCTAAAGCCTTCAAAACTAAGTTCAAAGTTTTTGTACCCGGCTGCCAATACCGAAAATCTTTAATATCTTCAAAATTAGACCTGATCTAGCCATGAAACTTTACTGGCAGGCTGATAAGACTGAGATGAACCTCCACATGTGAAATTAGAACATTGTGAGATCATATGACCAACTTACTAAAAATAGCAAGTTTCCATAAATAGCAGCTCTGCACAAGATAGCTCTTATTGAAAAGCAAACATAAATATTTTTGGGTGATGCAAGATTGCCCTTTCACCCAGGATGCTCCTGCATCAGACACCTGGGGTAATTTGAGAATTTAACCTATCATGACTCAGGTGTGCAGAGGAAAACCAAGATGGTTAACCTCCTCCCTTGTCATCCATGATGAATCTTCAACAGGTCATCCTTTCCACTTGACCAAATATTCTTCATATGTCCTGTTCCTTGTGCTTCTACCAACA
>MU225331.1:369470-386592 GCA_018584345.1 Thuja plicata | reverse complement strand
TCCACAGTGAAAACATGTTCCATGGAAGCCTCCTCTTCCAGATCCTTGTCCTCTTCCTCTTCCTCTCTGATCTCTATTATTCTGATCTTGGAAATGATTGGAATTGTTTCCTCACTGATTTTGACTGCTACTGGGGTTGTCCTTCTTTTTTAGATCTTCATTTTGGCCACCATATGACCATCCACTAGATCTTCCACCATGACCTCTTCCATTTTGTCTGCTCTCAAACTTCTTGTTCATCTTTTCCTCTACTTTCAGGGCAAACTGGTATGCCTCCTCAATACTGTTCATTCGAACCAGATTCAACTCCTCCTGAATGCTTGGTCTCAACCCATTAAGGTAATGGGAAAATTTCTCCTTATCAGCCTCTGCATGGCCTATTCTGATGAGGATTCGATAGAACTCCTCTGTATACTCCTGAACAGATCTTTCTTCTTGCTTCAAACTTTGCATTTTCTTTAGTAGGTCAAGCTCATAATCAATAGGAATGAACTGTCACTTCAAATTATCCACTATCCAATCCCATATTATGATTTTATCCTTTCCTCTTCAATTTTTCTCCAATTGGATCTCCTACAACTAGATCTCTGCATGACCCTTCAGTCTGGCCATCACAAACTTGACCCGATTAGGATCCTCGATATCTTCATACTCAAAATATTCTTCACTTTCATTGATCCAGTCAATCAACTCCTATGGGTTAAGATTCCCTGAAAATGTAGGAACCTCAATCTTAGGTCTTTTCCCAATCTTGGAAATGGCTCAGAAAAGCCTTTCTTCTTCTGGATTCAAAACTTCAACTTCTTCTTAATCATCATTTCCTTCTTCGGCTTCATCCTCACTTTCGTTTCTAACATTAAGATTCATTCCTCTGTGAATTTCTTCTTGAAATGCTCACACTTGTCTCCGGAGTTCTCTAACCTCAAGTGTCACAACACCAGCTCTTCCACCACGTTCCCTTCGTAGAGGCATTTTTGTGATGTGCGCTATAACCCTAACCACGGTCCTGGTGCAAATTGCCTCACAGTTGGTGATCTGTTTACACAAAAACCCTAACCCACGGTCCTGGTGCAAACTGTCTCACAGTCGGCGATCTATTTACACACTCAGGAACTCCGGCTCTAATACCACCTAATGAAGGGTGCTCCCCTTAATGCCACAAACACATAATAGAAACAGAGAAGCAACAACAATTTGCAAGAACAAAAAATGGGCTTCTTATTATCTCTACAAATGTGGAATTAAAAACTTTCAGAATTACAATATGCAAAGCCACATGGGCATTCCCCTTACAATATTTTGTAGGACAAAGCCTCAAATTATTACCCAGATCTACCCAAAACTCCCTAGACAACACCACGGGCCTTCTTTATATAGGCAATTTCCACCGCCCGAGAAGGTTCTAGAAATTTAGCCCATAGGGCCGACCAAACTTAGAATTATTTTATTTTACAATTTATTACATCATAGTTGGCTCAAAATAACTTTTGAAACCCAAACATAAATTTTGAAGAAAAATTATTTTCTGCCATTTTAGGTGACCCAACTTCCGAAGACCATAAGTCATCGCCAGTTGACCCGATTGACTATTATGACCCCAATCTGGATATGCCACGAAGTGCTCTACAAGATAAAATAGTACAAGCGCCCATGCTCCAAATTTTTGACCTCATTCAGGGCCTCTAAAGCCTTCAAAACTGTGTAAAGTTTCTGTACCCTGCTGCCAATACCAAAAATCTTTAATATCTTTAAAACTAGACCTGATCTAGCCATGAAACTTTACTGGCAGGATGATAAGACTGAGATGAACCTCCACATGTGAAATCAGAACATTCTAAGATTGTATGACCAACTTACTAAAAATAGTAAGTTTCCATAAATAGCAGCTCTGCACAAGATAGCCCTTATTGAAAAGCAAACAGAAATATTTTTGGGTGATGCAAGATTACCCTTACACCCAGTATGCTCCTGCATCAATAAGTCACCTAACAAGGATGCAGCCATACCCAAATATGTAGGGGAAGAAGAAAAGAAAGATACAATCGATGAATAGAAAGTCATCGGTGGAGAAAAAAATGTTGCAAATATAGATCACACCGATCAACCCAATACAAAGATCACCAAAAGTGCTAAGTAGAAAGAAACCCCACAAAATAGTTCAGTATAAACCGATGACACAGTATACAAGTGCAACCCAAAAATGTTAAAGTGGAACCTGATAAGAGTAAAACAACAGAGGAACCCGATGAGAAGATTACACTAAAAACCAAAAGAGCAGAAATCATAGGAACCCGATAGAGAAATGAAACTTGACTAAAATTTCACAAAAGGAACACCGAAAGACTTTTAGAGCTATCCGAGCATCAAACACTGAAATTAAGTTACATCCTGAGAAATGTGGATATGACTTCCACGTTAGATAAAACACTATTGTTTTATATTAAGAGTTCTGATTTGATTTAAAGCCATTTCTTGAGACACAAAAAAGATAATTGTAATTGTTTTAATCAGTCCAATTGATTAAAAACATGCAAACTAGGAGATCAAGGTCAAGTCGTAAACCTTCGATCATAGGCTTATCTTTGAATACGTGAAACTCATTTAGGTCAATCTATTGTATAAGTATATATGTAATAATTAATTTCAATATGGATGTGAGGATGAGTGTAGCCAAGGAGCACATCTATGGATCAGACTAAGAGTTTCAAGAAAGAACAACAAAAGATGAATTTGGTTATCAAGAACAAAGAATCAAGGCTACCGAGCAACATAGGTATTAATCAATCACATTAGGTGATACTTTGTATATGTTTGTTTAATGGATTTGTAATCAGTAATTAAAGATTGCATACACTCAGGTCAATGAGTATTTTTGTCTACATTCTAACAAGTGTAGCAAATAGAAGAAATCCTTTCAAGAAAGATGGATTTAACAATCCTTCATAAATCTCTTAACCGAGTGCACACTAAACAATGTTGCTAAAGCTCTTAATACAGTAGACCTTAACCAGTCTCCACATAATACTCCTAATAGGGTAGGTCATCAAAAGTGATCAAATTGTAAGCCTTAACCGACCCCTTCCAATCTACAAATAGTCAAGTTTTTGTGGGTTCCATCCCCACTGCAGTTTTTACCTTCTAACAGGGGTTTTCTACGTTACCATATCTTGTGTTATGTGTCATTACATTTCATGAATGCTTCTATGGATTCTTACATGTTTATTCTATTTATGAATGGATATAAGTTACACAAAGATAGGAGAAAGTGTGTACATAATTGTGTTGAATGGAGCAAGAGAGGGAGGGAGGAGGAGGAGGAGGAGGAGAAAGGTTGGGAGAAAGAATTTTGAATTTTGAAACTGGAGGAAAGCTGGGAGCTAATAGATCTGCTACTGGCATCTACGATAGAAGGATTAGAGACTGTTGTTAGATTTATGGAAAAAGATATAGTATCTATGGTGGTACTATCCAGCGAGGATAATGGGTCAGAAATGGGGCTAGAGGTGAAAAAATCAAAAGATTTGAATGTTGGGGGAGAATCATCTCAAGGTAAGTCACATGGTCTTTCCGCTAATCTGGGGAAAGGAAAATGGACAGGTCTCTTTGGTATAAAACCCTCAGGTAAGTCCTTATTCCCCAAAGTGAATATCTTAACAAACCCATTGAAAGGAGAGTTTGGTATTGATATACCAGATCTATTAGTGGACCACACGATTTCAATCATGGCTTCTACTTTTGTAGGAAAATTTTTGGGCCCAATACCGAATATAGATTTAGTCAGATCCTTTGTGGACAAGAAATGGAGGCTGAAAGGTCAAGTTGATGTAGCAGCTATGCCTAAAGGTTTTTTCTCCTTTGAATTCTCAAATGGGGAAGACCTTTCTAAAGTTCTTTGTGGGGGTCCCTGGATGATGGGAAAATCCTCCTTATCTCTACAAAAATGGATGACTAGCCTCGACTATAATGATAGCTTCTTTATAGAAGCACCGGTCTGGGTTCATCTTCCTGGGATGCCTCTAGAATATTGGCATGAAGACATTTTGTTCGCTATAACAGTTGCTTTTGGGGAGATTCTATCTATAGATCCTATGATAGAAGCTAGAACAAGACAATTTTATGCAAGGACTTGTGTTAACATTCAGCAGAATGTAGGTCTTACTTAGGTAATAACCCTGAATTCAAAACTGGGGTCATGGATCCAAGAGGTTGAATATGAATCTATGCCTTCTGCATTCTTTATATGTAAGAAATTTGGTCACTGGGCCAAATATTGCCCCGAGAAACGTCAAAATAAAAAGAAGGACCAGGATCAAAACAAAGGACATAGAATGGAATGGAAAAGAAAAATAGAGGAAAAAATGGCATCCCAAAAATGCTGGAAAGAAACAGGGATCAGATGGATGAAAACATAGGTGAAAATATAAATGACAATAATCAGAGGGAGAAAAAAGTGGAAGATGTTCAAGAAGTTGTGATGCAAGTTCCCAAAGAAAGGACAATTGAGTTCACAAGCCAGAACATAGCTACAGAATAAAAAGGGGAACTTGTCATAGGAGAAACAAAACAAAATGAATCAAGGATAGAAGAAAATGTGACTCCTTCCAAAGGAGAAGAAAAAGAAAGGTACTCTAAAGAAGAGGAGTTTCTGGAAGAAATAGAAAATAAAACAAAACAAAGGTCAAAAGAAAATTAGGAGAAGTAGAATGACTTAACTAGGGGAAGGAAAATAGACTCCCCAGCTAATCCAAATAAAAATGAGAAATAGAAAAAGAAGAAAGATTCAGATGCAGAGGAGAAGGAAAACTCTTGGTCAACTGTGGGATACTCAAAGAAGGGATCGGGTAAAAAAGGCCAAAAATCCCCTGAAGGAAACCACTTTTCTTATGAAATGAACTCTAACTCAGGAAAGAAAGCTGAGAGCTCCTCAATGGGGAAATCGATAAAGAATAATGGAGGTCAAAAACCAAGAGTCTTGACAAGATAGCAGAAAGTAGATATAGGAACTCAAAAACCAGAAAAAGGAAGAAGGTCAGAGAAAAATCAAAGGGAAGAGGAAGCAAAACAAAATATTGCTGATGGAAAACAAATCTCTATCCATCAAGTTTGTTCTCCAATCCTTAAATGAAGATCATTTCATGGAACACTCGAGGACTCAATGGTCCTCACAAGAAAGATGTAGTTAGGAATTTAGTTAGAGATTCTAAATAGGATATTCTTTTAATTCAAGAAACTAAGATGATCAAAGATAAAATAGAGAATTTGAAATTGTTAGAAAATAGGAAATGTTTTGGTAGTAGTTCTAAAGGGGCTTCTGGAGGATTGGAAATCTTCTAGAATCAATATTTCTTTGACTGTCAGCTCCTAAAAGAGGAAAAAAAATTCTTAGTAGCCAAAGTACGAAGCTTAAAGGATACTTTCTCTTGGATGCTTATAAATGTTTATGCTCCCAACACTAAATTTGGAAGACTTAAGCTCTATAATAAGTTGGATGATCATATGGAAATTAATCTAGAGATCAACTTTCTTATAATGGGAGAATTTAATACTTCCTTAAAGTAGGAAGATAAAATGGGAGAAAATTTATGACAAGTGGAAAGTAGGGTAGATTTGATGGATTTCATTATTAATGAAGGTTTTCTTCATTATTAATGAAGGTTTGCTAGATCTTTTATATGGAAGGGATTAACTATAATTGGTCTAATCGTAGGGTGGGAGCTGACCTTATTCAAGTTAAGCTTGATAGGGTGTTGATTAATCTGGAATGGTACACGAAGTTCTCATGTTCCCTTTCTTCCCTCACAAGAATTGGATCAGATCATTTTCCTATATCCTTTAATGTTCTTCCTTTCACAGGCAAAAGAAATGCCCCCTTTAGGTTTGAGAGGATGTGGCCAGATCACCCTAATCTAGAAAATAAAATAAGGGACTGGTGGAATATTAAGGAGGAAGGAACATCAATGTTCAAAGTTGTCAAGAAACTAGCTAACGTGAAATATAATATCAAATATTGGAACAAGAATGTCTATGGTGACATCTTCCAATCCAAAAATAAAACCCAAATGGACTTGAAAGAAATCCAGGAGGAAATTCAAAGGAATGGCCTAACTAAAAATCTCAGAACCCAAGAGAATGGTGTCCTTGCAGATTATCACAACATTATAGCTAAAGAGGAGACTTTGTGGAGGCAGATATCCATATCACTTTGGTTGAAAGAAGGAGATAATAATACCATATTTTTCCATCTTACTACTCTTAAACATAAGGCAATAAAGATAATCCATTCCTTGTCTGCTACTAAAGGTAAAATTACAAAAGAAGAAGAAATAAGGGAGGAAATGATGGGGTACTTGGAGACCTTGTTATCTAAAGATCAAAGTATTAACTTAGAAGACCAAAGGAAATTACTTTCTTCGATTCCTTGTAAAATGGATCATTCCTCCAATGCTCTCCTAAAAGAAACCCCTTCGGATATTGAAATCAAGAAGGCTAATTTTTTCTTTTGAAGGAGAGAAATCTCGAGGTCCTGATGGGTTTCAGATGCTTTTATTACAGCAGTTCTGGAGTACTAGGAAAAATGTTTGTTCAATGGTAAAAGAGTTCTTTGGAACTAAATCTATCCTCAAGGAACTAAATTATACTTTTATAGCTCTCATCCCAAAAAAAACCTGGAGCTGATACAGTTGATGGATTTAGACAAATAAGTCTTTGAAACTCCTTATACAAAATCATTTTGATGGTCATTACTACAAGACTTCTGAGATTATTGCCTAATCTGATCTCTCCTCAACATAATGGTTTTGATCCAGGAAGACAGATCCTGGACTCTATTATGGTGGTGCATGAGAATATTCATTCTCTTCATGCCTCTAAAAAATAAGGATTCTTGATGAAATTGGATTTGTCAAAAGCCTATGACAGAGTGGACTGGTCCTTTCTGTCAAATATCCTTAGGTCTTTTGTCTTTGATAAATATGTGATAATAATAATAATGTATTTGGTGTCTATTGTGACTTCTTATGTTCTTGTAAATGGGGGATCTTCCAATTTTGTCCATCCCACAAGAGGTCTGAGACAAGGTGATCTAATTTTCCCCATTCTCTTTGCCATTATGGCGGAAAACCTTGGGATATACATTAATAGTATGGTTATAACACGTTTGATTTCTGGTCTCCAACCTTCTTCTCCTCTGTAAAAATGTTCACATGAACAATTTTTGGATGACACTATCATGATGGGGGAAGCCTCTGTTAAGGAAGGAAGGAACATGGAAAAGGCTTTAAAATAATTATACTAATGCTTTTGGTCAATATATTAATTGGGAGAAGAGTTTCATTTTCTTCTGTAACACTCCTGAAGAAAGAACAAGGAAGATCACTACCATTTTGGGTTGTAAGATTGGGAATTTTCCCTCTTTCTACTTGGGACTCCCTCTATGTCATAAACCGATTGATTCTTTTTGGAATGGTATCCTTGACAATTTTCACAAAAAGCTTGCAGGATGGAAAGGAGCTACTCTAAGTCAAGATGGAAAACTTTAGGTTCTGAAATATACTCTTCAAAACCTTCTAGTCTATGCACTCAGTCTCTTCAAAATTCCTCAAAAGTTTGCAGACTTGATTTAAAAAATCATAAAATATTTCTCTAGTGTGGAGTGGAAGAGAAGAAGAGGTTAAGTCTTGTGGCCTAGGAGGTGGTGTGTAAACCTAAGAAGTTTGGAGGGCTTCATATCAGAAGCATTAAAAATACTAATAAGGATTTGATAGCTAAACATTGCTGGAGAATATTTGAAGATGAGAAGGAATGGAATACTATTATCAAGAGAAAATACCATCTAAACTCTTTGGAGGATGTGCAAAGGAACCCTTTGGAAATTAAAGGTTCCTTCATCTCGAACAACATTAGGAAAGGAAGGGACCTGATTAGAAAAGGGATAAGATGGATGTTGGGAAATGGCAAGAAGATAAATTTCTGGAATGATAACTAGATGAAGGAAGAAGCTCTTAATGAGTAGCATGAATGGATGTCATCCATTCTAGACTGTAAAGATATAATTAGGGAAAAGGTTTTTGATAATTGGATCAATGAGAAATGGGTTGACCTTAGCTCCTTTGATGAAAACCTCAATTTGGTCAACATGCATCTTTATCTTTGGTTTGTAAGAGAAAATGAACAAGACTCTTTGATTTGGGGTCTGGAGGCAAATGGAAAATTTTTGGTCTCTTCAGCTTCAGCCCTTCTCTTCTCCCGGGAAGATCACCCTATCAGTTCTCAGGTATGGAACAATAAGCTTATGCCTAAAATTAATATGTTTTTTTGGGTGCTTGTTCAAAAAAAAATTATTACAGTGGACAATCTTTGTAAAAGGGGATTTAGTAAGCCTAACAGATGTATTCTCTGTTGTTCTGAAGCTAAAAATTGTAACCATCTTATGATTCATTGTACTTATACTTGTAAAGTGTGGAACTCTATCTTCAATCATTTCAACCTGGATTGGGTGAAACCTAATAACTTCCAAGATATGGTAAAACAATGGCATTTCCCCTTAAATGGTAACGAAGCCAAAGACCTTTGGAGGTTTTTTCTTCCTCACTTCACTTGGAGAATCTGGAAGGAGAGAAATAACAAAATATCTAGAGAAAAAACTCATCCTATGAGATTGTGGCCAATAGCATTTGCAGAAGATGGCTGGAAAATTTCAAAGGCTACCTCCCTAGAGACTCCCCCTGTAAGAACACTCAAAGTTTAAATGAAATTCTTAACAGGAACAATCAGGGGCATAAAGACAAGGATTTAAATTTGAGGGAAAACACAAGATGGTTTGCTCCACCGGCTGGCTGGGTCAAAGGTAACTTTGATAGGGCAGCTAAAGGGAATATGGGAAAATCTGGAGTGGGAGGCATAATAAGAGACTCTGTTGGAAATTGTCTGGGAGTTGTTGCAGCCCCTCAAGGAGTTCATAAAAATCATGTTGTTGAAGTGATGGCAACCCTTCAAGTCATTATGATGGCTAAAGAAATGGTTTATTCAAATTTTTGGTTGGAGGGAGACTCACTAGACATAATAAACTATATTAGTGGTAAGAATGAGGCTTCCTGGACAATTAGGCACATATTGGAAAAATTGAATCTGTAATGCTTCTTTTTGAAGAAAGTCACATAACCCATGTGTTTAGGGAAGCAAATAAGCTGACAGATGGATTTGCTAATGTGGGGGCTCAAATTGGCATCATCCAATCATGGAGAGGGGAAGCAGATCTCAATATAGAGATTTTATGTCTCATCAGGTATGATAAGATAAACCATATTGAAGGATCAATTAATAAATATAATTAATGATGAGTATATCACTTAAGATTAAGAGTGATGATAGTTGTCAGTCGAGGGATGTGAGATTCATGTGGAATGTGACTTCACACAGTTTGTGGGTATTAGCTAGCATTTGTGACATAGTCTCCTCTGTCCTCTTCACTTTGTGGATCCTGCACATTAGTCATATCTGAAACACATTTATAAGGGGTGATTTCAGAAACATTAAATATGGGAGAGATCAGTAAGGTAGGATGAAGGGATATTTCATAGGCATTTTCACCCATCTTGTTGAGAATGGTGCATGGCCCAACTTTCTTCATATGTAGCTTTGAATACTTACCTTTAGGTAGTCTCTCCTTCCTTAGGTAAGACCATACCTTATCTCCAATTTGGAAATGAATCTCTCTTCTCTTCTTATCTACATGTTCTTTGTATTTCATGGTGGACTGTTGCAAGGCGTCTTTCACTTCTACCTGAACTTTGGTGATTAGCTTTGCTAGATATTCACCTTGTGCACTCACTTTGAAATCTGAAGGTAACTCTACCAAGTCTAGAGGACCCTTAGGATGTAAACCATATACAGTTTGGAAAGGTATCTTTCCTATAGACCTATTCAAGGAGTTATTAAAGGAAAATTCTACTTGGGGAAGTATCATATCCCAACTTTGAGTGTACTATTTTGTGAGGCATATTAAGAGATTTCCAAGAGACCTATTTACCACCTCCATTTTCATATTTGTTTGTGGGTGGTATACTGAACTGTAGGTCAGATTGGTGCCTAGTTTCTTTAAAAGTGTCCTCCAAAAGGGACCTTGAAACTTTACAGCTCTATCATAAACTATTGTTTGGGGCAGGCCATGGATTATAACCACTTCTTTGAAGAGTAAGTGTGCTATGTGTGAAGCATCATTTGTGCTCTTACAAGGAACAAAATACACCATTTTACTAAATATGTCCACTATGACAAAAATACTGTCATAACCCTATCTTGTTCTTGGTAAACCCATTACAAAATCCATGGAGATGGACTCCCATGGTCTAGTGGGTATAGGCCAAGGCTAATACAAACCTTTCTTTTTGGATACTCCTTTAGCTTGGTAAAAAATGGAACATTATTCAACAAATTTCCTAACATCCTTAGAAAATTTTGGCCAAAAATAACTTCTCTTTACCAAGTCTATGGTCTTGTCTATTCTAAAGTGACTTCTCATGCCACCACAATGATTTTCTCTGATTATGTTTGTTCTCATGGAACACTTAGGGATGAATAACTGAGCCCCCTTAAACAAAATATTATTTTGTATCAAAAAGTCATAAAAATTAGTATGATACGTGCCTGTCAAATTTTTGCACACTTCAAAAGCCTCTCCAAAATCTGGATCTCCTCCATATAAGTGTTGGAGTGAGTCAATGCCTACACTCCGAATTTGAACTTCTTTAATTAATCCAACCCTTCTTCTTAGTGCATCAACCACCTTTTTGGATAGTTTCATTTTGTGTTTTATGTTAAATGTGTAAGCCTGCAATTGTTTCATGCATTTTACATGTCTAAGCCCTAGTTTGTCCTAACTATTGAAGAAACTCAATGCATGGTTATCAATAAAAACTATAAACTCTTTTGGGAGAAAATAATATCTCCATTTTTTAAGTTCTTGAACCATGCATATAACTCTAAATCATAAGTAAAGTATTTTTTCTTTGCATCATTTAATTTTTTAGAAAAGAATGCCACAACCTTACCTTCATGGATTAGGATAGCACCTGTTGCCAAATTGCTTGCATCTATCTCCACAACAAACACTTTGTTGAAATCAGGAAGAGTTAAGCTTAGATATTGAGATACCCTATTCTCAAGGTATTGGAAAGAATCCTTAGTCTCTTTAGTCCATACAAACTTAATCTTCTTACCACCTTTAATAGTGTCCAACACATGTGCACAAACATGACTTAAATTGTTTATGAATTTCCTATAAAAAGTGGCAAGACCATGAAAAATTCTAACATCACCTTGGTTCTTTGGTGGAGGCCAGTTGAAAATTTCTTGAACTTTCTCAGGGTCCATTTTGAGAGTGCCCTGTGAGATGAAAAACCCTAGGAACACAAGTTCCTTCTTCATGAACATGCACTTTTCCAAGTTAATCACTAACTTGTGTTGATGAAGCCTCCTTAAAAATGGTTCAATGTGATCAAGATGTTCTTCCCTTCTATGACTAAATATTAGAATGTCATCAAGATATATGACTACAAATTTTCCAATAATGTCAATAAATATTTCATTCGCGAGTCTCATGAATGTGCTTGGGGAATTTCTCTACCCAAATGGAATCACTAACCACTCAAAAAGGCCTTCTGTTGTTTTAAAAAAAAATTTCCATTCATCTCCTGGCTTTATCCTTATTTGGTGGTATCCTTATTTTAAATCAATCTTTGTAAAGTAGCATGCATTTCCCAATTGATCAAGAAAATCCTCCATTCTTGGGATAGGGAACCTATATCTTATAGTGATCATGTTCATGGCTCTGCTATCTTTACACAATCTCCATTTACAATACTTTTTAGGGGCAAGAACAGATGGGACTGTACATGGGCTAAGACTTTTATGAATTAAGCCTTTTTCTAATAGTTCATTCACTTGTTTGGTAATATCTACATGTTGAGAAGGTGACATCTTATATGGGGCCTTATTAGGTAGGGAAGATCCAGGTATAAGGTCTATTTGATGACTGATATCTCTTAAGGGAGGGAGGGTTGTCGGCAAGTCACTAGCATTGACATCATTGTATTTGTCTAACAGTTCTTTGACTTCATTTGGTATTGTACACCTATCATCAGATCTTATGCTATCCTTGGGCTTAGAGATTAGGAAAAAGGCTTCAATCTCAGGTTCCTTCAACACTTGCAACATTTTCTTTTCACCCAAGGTGATGACAGTAGGTTCTTTCTATGTTTTATTATCAGGAAGGGGCTTCATGGTAAAGGTGTCCACATTTTTGGTGATGGAGTAGGTGTTCTTCCTACAATGATGTGTGGAATCTACATCATATTTCCAAGGCCTACCTAGAAGGATGTGGGAAGCATCCATTTCCACAGCATCATAGATTATTGTATCTTTGAATTTTGCAATAGAAAATTCTACCAATGCTTGTTCAGTTACTAAAGTTTGTTGACCTTTTGTTAGCCAAGAGACATGGCAGGGAAAGGGGTGTGGCTTCTTAGGAACCATTTCAAGAGATACTAAATTTTTAGTTGAACCAAAATCTATCAGTAGATTACATACCTTTCCATTGCATTTGACCTTTGTCCTGAAGAGGTTCTTCCTTTGAGTAGGTTCTTGGTTTTTTGGTTCTTGAAGGAAGAATTGCCTCATCATCATACATATTCCTTCCTTTGGTTCTAGGTCCCTTGGATTAGCATTATCTTCTTGTTTGTCTTCTTGGATGATTTGTGTCCTTCTCTCTCCCTAATTGTTGGTGTTCCTTTTCTCAGGGAATCTCCCTGCATGGTGTCCTAGTTGATTGCATTAGTAACACCTTAGAAATCCATTACCTCTTCTTGTATTTGTTCTCCCTCTATTGAAGGGTCTTCTTCCTCTATAATTTCCTCTAAATTTTGAATCACCTTATTCCCTGTCTCCTTGGCTTTGGTCAGGGGTCTTAGTATTGCTGCCACTGTATTGTCCTCTATTCCAAGAGGTACCTCCACCTCTAAAATTATTACAAGAAAGTAGAAAGCACTATGAATTACAATAATATAGTCAAAGGCATCCATACAGAAGTTTACAAAATAAGTTCTGCAATCCAAAGCTTCATTAACCTTTGAAAATCATAAACTCCATGCTCATATATCAATCATGAGTTGTTACAACCGCTCTAACTTCATTTTGCAACTTTCTTCCCAAGAAGTTGCAAAATTTGCTCGTGCAACTTTTTGCGTTTTGTGTTATTTGACTCTTTTTGTAAACTTGATGGTTGTGGTTGACTTCTGTGACCCTAGTTATGACATTTAGGGTCCTAAGACACACACTAAACCCAAACTACACAAAAATAGCACCCTTTGTTTTTCTAGGTCAAAATGGCCACAATATCATTTATGAGCTCATTTGGCTCTTATAAACATGAAGATGAACCAAATTTGACCAAACCTAGTGGACCTTATTGTCACTCACACCAAACACCTAACCTAACCCTAAAACACACCAAACACACCAAAATGGGAGGTGCTCTGCACCATACTCCCCTTGGACAAAGAACTCAAGTACCTTGAGTTAGGAGGTCTTCAATGGTGACCCCATGCTTGAGAATGTCTGCTTCTGTCATCCAAGTGACCTTAGCTTCAAGTAGTCCCTGCTACTTGATGAGGTACTCCTTGTAGGTACCCTTCCTTGTCTTCTTTATCACCTTAGAATCTAGTATATTGTCCAATTGTGGTGGGATTGGGGTAGGCAAGTATTTTACCCAATCATCATCTCCTAAATCTATAAGAGTGGGTTGACCCACATTTAGTGATGGTCCCTTATAGGGATACAAGTCACATACATTAATTTTTGGTGAAATGCCCAAATCAGGGGGCGATCCCACTTCATATGCATTCTTTCCATATTTGTATAATATCTAAAGGGTCCTATCTTCTTCATGAGTAACTTGGTGGTTGTCCCTTGGGTAGTCTTTCCTTTATGAGGTAAGAAAGTACTAAATCACGCACCTTGAATTGCAAATCCCTTCTTTTCTAATCTGCCTTGGATTTATAGTTCTCCACTTTCTTTTGTAGAGTCTTGTTGACTTGATCTTGAAGCTTCTTCATCTATTTTGCAAATGACTCCTCTTGGGTACTCCTTTTGTCCTTCAAACTAAGATCCCTCCAGGATTGAACACATATACTATCTCAAAGGGGCTTTTACCAGTACTCCTATCAATGGAGTCATTATAGGAAAATTATGCTTTCCCTATGATGTGATCCCATGACTGTCCATGCTACTTAGTCAAGCATCTTAGCAAGTTCCCAAGTGACCTAATTACTACATCTATTTTCTCATTTGACTTTGGATGGTATGCTGAAGAGAAATAAAAGTTTGTATCTAGCATCTTGCAAAGGGTCCTCCAAAAGTGACCCACAAACTTACTATCTTTTTCACTTACTACATTCAGTGGTAATCCATGGATCCTTATAATTTATCTAAAGAATAGACTTGCAATTTGGGAAGAATGATTGGTTTTCTTACATGGAATAAAGTGATCCATTTTCTAAAATGGTCTACCACAAAAAACACACTGTCATAACCTCTTGTTCTCTTTGGTAACCCCAAAACAAAGTCCATACTTAAACACTCTCAAGGCCTTTGGGGTATGGACAGGGGTTGATACAATTCACTGTTACTACTTTTTCCTTTATCCCTCTGACAAATCTGACATTTCTCTATAAATTTCATAACATCTAACTAAAACTTAGGGCAATAGTAATGCCTATTCACTTGCTCCAATGTTTTATCCACTCCAAAGTGGCCTCCCAAGCTTCCATAGTGTTTCTCCTTCACAATGTTCTCCCTCATTGAACACTGAGGTATACACATGAGGTTTCCTTTAAACAATAGTCCTTCCTGCAACATAAACTCTCTGAATTCCACCTTGAACCCCTGTTGGAACTTTACACATGCCTCATAGGCATCTTTGAAGTCATTATCCTCTTTGTAGAGGTCTTTCAAATCATTCGTCCCCACACTAATGCAATTGTATCTTTTGTATGGTTAATATTTTTTGGCTAAGAGCATCTGCAACCTTGTTTCTAACCCCTTTCTTGTGTTTGTTGACAAATGTGTATACTTGTAGAGATTATACCCACTTTAGGTGCCTTTGATTCAGTTTTTCTTTCCCATTCAAGAAACTTAGGGCATGGTTATGATTGTAGACCACAAATTCCCTTGGTAGGAGATAGTGTCTCCATTTTTAAAGGGCTTTTACCATAGCATAAAAATCCAAATCATAGGTGGATTAATTTTGTTTGGCCTCATTTAACTTCTCTGAGAAGAATGCACAAGGGTGTCCTTCTTGGATTAACACTGCTCCAATGGATAGCTTGCTAGCATCACACTCCACCACAAATAGCTGATTAAAATTGGGGAACATAAGTGTGGGTAATTTGGCTATCTTCTTTTCCAACATTTCAAATCTTTGGTCTACTTCTATAGTCCACATAAACTGACATTTGATTCCTCCTTTGATGATGTTGAGGATAGGGGTACATACATGACTGAAATTTCTTACAAATTTCCTCTACTAGAAGGCCAATCCATGAAAACTCCTGACATCCCCTATGGACCTAGGTTTAGGCCATTCCAAAATTGACTTAGCCTTATCAGGGTCCATCTTCATACATCCATTAGAAATCACAAAACCAAGATAAACTAATTCAGTTTTTAGAAACTTGCACTTTTCTTGATTGATCATCAATGTCTCTTGATGTAGCCTCCTCAAGACCATATCCAAATGCTTCATATGCTCCTCCTTGGATCTTCTATATATAAAAATGTCATCAAGATATACTATTACAAACTTACCAATAAAATATGCTATCACTTCATTCATGAGCCTCATGAATGTGTTAGGTGTATTAGTTAGGCCAAAGGGAATTACTAACCACTCATACAACCCTTGATTGGTTTTTAAGGTAGCATTCCATTCATCACCAGGCCTAACTCTGATTTGGTGATACCCTGACTTTAAATCCACCTTGGAGAAATAACATGAACCTCCCAAATTGTCCATCAAATCCTCAATCCGGGGCATTAGGAATCTATGTCTAATTGTAATCTTGTTTATATCTCTAGATTCTATACACATCCTCCATTTTCCATCCTTCTTAGGTGCAAGGATAGTTGGCACAACACAAGGACTCAAACACTTCCTTATTAGTCTTTTCTCCAACAAATCTTGAATTTGTTTTTCTAGCTTTGCATTTTGACTTGGTGTCATCTTCTATGCTGCCTTGTTTGGAAACTTTTCTCCAGGTATGAGGTCTATCTAATCACTCACATCCCTCATGGGTGGTAATGCACTTAGTAAACCATTATCCACTATGTCATGATACCTTTCCAAAAATTCTTGTACCTATGGTGGCATGTTGTCTTTCTCCTTGGTCTCTCCTTTGGCTTCACTATAACTGCACAACAGACTCCTCTCTCCTTCTTCATAGCCTTTAGAAACTCCTTTCCACTCAAGAGCATCACACTGGTTCCCACATGCTTCTCTTCATTAGGTTTCTTTAAAAGGATCCATCTAAAACTTCTTCTCTAGCTTGGTGATTACATAGTTGTTCTTTTCTCCATCATGAATAACTTTCACATCATATTGCCATGAACATCCTAAAAGAAGATGACATGCATCCATGGGAAATATGTCACATAGGACCTTGTCCTTATACTCACCTATTTAAAACTCCAACATGGTTTTTTCATCTACCACTTTTTTTTGTTCCTTGTTTAACCATGAAACTTTATAGGTAGTGGTATGAGGTATCCTTCTAAGTTTCAGTTTGTCAACCATCTCTATTGATACTACATTCTTAGTGGATCTAGAGTCCACTATCACTTTGCAAATCTTCCCATGAGACCTATAGGTAGTCTTAAACAAATTATTTCTTTGAGGTGGCTCTATGATATTAGGTACTTTCAACAAAGTCCTTCTCAACATTAGATTCTCTCCATCCATTACTGGTCCTACCTTGGAAATGGGAAAAGTGACACTTTGTGCATCATCCTCTTGTACGAAATGATTCCTTCTATCTCCCATAGAAGATGAGGTATCATTTTCAGGACATCTACC
>MU225331.1:330346-341245 GCA_018584345.1 Thuja plicata | reverse complement strand
TATGACACACCTGTGAGTATTCATAACTGGATCCTGTATTTCTGCAAAAAATCGTAAGAAAATAGTTTTGTCGTGCCGGGCTTGATCGCCTTTCACATGAGGAAACAAAATCGTCGTGTGGGTTGGGGATTCCTCGTATGGGCCCCTCCCTAGTGCTCGCACGAAGAGCACACGTGCGCCACGTGAGATTCCTAGACTCTTGCACGAGAACACATCCCGCCTCATGCCAGACAGAAAGATCAAGTGGGACCAGAGTTTCCTCACGCAAGAAAAGAGGTTTCTCGCATGGGAAGTTGGAAAAAATAAAAAATTGTAATTTTTCTTGTGTAGCAGAGTCAACCAGTTGAATTGTGTGTAGAATAGTTCCATAGCTGCATTTGTTGTCTTTTGCTTTGAAAATCATCATTGTTGATGTACTGATCCAATTTTGTCCTTTTGTTTTGCAGGTTGATCTCCTAGACATCGATTTTAGATCCCATCATCCTACAATGGGTGAGCTGCTGCAGAGATTATCAGATATCGATGGGGCCCACATTGATGGGTTAGGATTGACATATCTACGTGATGTACCCGATATTTGGGTAAATCAAAGATTACTTGGAGCCCTGTTCGAGTGTTTCCATTCAGAGACGAATACTTTCCATCTGCCACAGGGAGAGATGACGGTGACTCTGGAGGATGTATACTAGATTTTGAGAGTGTCATTCCATGGAGCTCATGTGGAGTATTGCACACAGCTGAGAGATGGTATGCAGGCTTTGAGAGCCATTTTTCAGGATCATTTGGTGGTGGGCCAGGCCATCTCTTGGGAGGAGCTGATACGGACTTATGGCCGAGATTACCCATTGGCAGTTGTTCTCACACTATTTTTGAGCTATCATCTGGTACCTGATCGTGGTCAGCATGGTTTGGAGTGTGGCTAGGGTATTATGCTCTATAAAATGCTAGATGTGCCCATAGTTACTTATGGATGGGGCGAGTGCATACTGGCACATATGTATCACGAGATGCACGAGATTGTGTATCGGGGTGCCCGCACTATGGCAGTAGGAGTAGTTGTTTTGCAGATTTAGGCCTGAGAGCACCTTCCTGTATGTAGGCCAATTTTTCATGATATGTGGCAGCCATTAGAGCCATATATTTATAGATACGCCAGTCTGATGACCCAGCCCGCACTGGGTAAGACTGAGCAGCGACGAGCATAGATTGATGATATGGCTGTAGTTATATGGTGACCATGGGAAGCTACAGAGGTCTAGGATGATGCTCATCATGAGCTATCATACATGTTTTGTTCGCATCCTCTAATAGGGCATACCATTATAGTGATCAAGCGCTTCTTACTTACGTGTGTGTTGCGCCAGTTCGGGAGGCCTTAGGATGTTTCTCTCGAGTATTGTACTTATGCCTGATTCGTCAATGAGACAAAGAAGGGTTGGCAAAGGCAGCTTGACAGGGGGCATAGCATGATAGATGCCTAGATACCACCATCCCGGTGGGATTACATGGCAGCAGTGACACCTGCATACAGAGATCAACTGTTAGCGCATCCATTTCCTAGATTCACATCTCTAGTGGGCCAGATTCCTCAGGTGGTGCAGCCACCACCACATCAGCAGGCATAGTAGGTTCCTCCTCTAGGATAGCAGCCTCAGGATCAGCAGCCACAATAGCCACCACTTTAGTAGTAGGAGAGAGTGGTACATCCACATACACATCAGACTGATATCCCTGTGAGGCCCATGGGATCAGATATAGGTGCTGGGCCTAGTGACAGCTAGGATAGAGCTATAGGGCAGAGAGATGATACACTCATGGCCGATGCAGTTCTGATTGATCCTCCAGTAGGTGGGTAGGTTACGCATCTATAGGAGGCTCTTGGTAGGGTGAGAGAGAAGGTACGACAGGCACAGAGGGAGCGTGATGACCTCTATACATAGGTGGTTATCAGAGATACCCAGATATCTAAGAGAGACTGGGAGATATAGGGACTGTGAGATTCACTAGCCAGGGCATAGCTGGATACTAGATATGAGGCTACCTAGGCTACTTACTATTATGTTGCGTATACTCTTGCAGTTCCTGAGGCAGCAGATCAGATTCTACCTTTTTCAGAGTATGCTGGCGCTCAGGTTATTGTAAAGGGAACACCTCTAGCAGGACCACCTCCACAGGGACCACCTCTGGGTCCTCCTCCTCAGTAGTAGGGCATACCCCCACCTCCACCTCCTTCAGGTGGTTAGGTTATGATGTATATTGTATCACCATTTTGACCTATTGTGCTCGAGTATCACCCTTGTACATTCAGACCGATCGATATATATATATATATATATATATATATATATATGAGCTCAATTTTTGGCATCATTGTTCATGTGTATATATTGCTTTTAAATGTGTATGTTTTATGAGATGATTTCATATATGATTTAGATGTATGCATTAGAAATGTATGCAATGGATGAATATGCAAATGTTTATGCACATGTTTTATTGATGTATGAAAATGTTATGATAGATGTTAGATGGATAAATGCTATGTATGATTCAATTTATGCTTATAATGGATGCACATGTTTGATGGATATATGTATGCAAATGAATGCATGGAAATGCACTTCTTGAAAATGAATGTAATGCAATGGTACTAATCATCTCATGCAGGGTATTCACAATATACAACACGTACTAGCCATAAGGACGAGCACAAAGATCAAGAATGAGGACCGAACACTCGTGCAGTCAAGAAGAACCATGATGAAAGATGAGGAAATTTGAAGAATGAGAAGATAATGAAGAGAGCACCAAATTGCCACGATGCCAGCCTAAAATGCGAATGCAAGCCTACAATGCAAATGCAAGCCTAAGCTAAATGTAATCCGAGGACTTTGGTTGTTGGACTCATTGTATTTATCATCATCGGGTGCTTTGGATCATCGGAGTCAATACAATCCTTACTGGTGCCACTATGACCATAAGAATATGAATATGACTTTCATTGGATAAAATATGGGAAACCAGCATAAGCACCAAGGTACAAAAGCCAAGGTGACCTAAACATTGTTTCCAATTTGATATAGTAAAAGTTCACAAGTAAACAAATAAAGCAATAACCGTCAAGGATATAGTTTCGACCTCCCCTTGGCGTACAAATAAAAAAGATTCAGGGATGTGAGGCTTTTCCACCTTAATGCAGAAGCTCTTATCATATACACCTTATTTATTTGACGTTGCTGGATCATCGAAACCACACCAACAAGCAGTAGATAAAGAAAATATTAATGAAATCCATAAGAACAAACATCATACTATGAAAGATTCAATCATATCCCAACATGTTTTGAGGCTTACGAATGTGTCTATGTTATGGGTGTTGAAAAACACCATTGTGCTTGTGAGTGCAATATGTTTGATTGCTATCGAGAGATGTTTACGTTGCGAGATATCCGAAGTGTGTTGAAAAACACAGATGTGTCCAAAGAGAGTGTTGAGAAACACTGTTTGATTAAGGTGTTGAGAAACACCAGTTTGTGCCAGTAGAGAGTTTTCCTTTGACAAGATTACTAACTCAAGTGTAAAATGAAGAGTGATTGAAATGGGGAGCCATGCCCCCAAGTAACGAATAGATTGAAGTCGGACAACAGATAGCGAAACGATGCGAGAAATCTCATTAATGTAGCGGCAGTAGGAAGACTCAGTGAGAACCATTGGTGACTGTCACAAGAGATTCTCAAGAACAAAAATTGATAATGAGATCAAAGCATCAGCAGGTAGATGCAGTGAGAACCACTGGTGACTGATGCAAAAGAGAGTCTCAAGAAGAGACAAAATGCCAGCGAAGCATTGGCAAGCAGACACAGTGAGATCCATTGGTGACCGATGCAAAAGGAGAAAGACTCCAAAAGATAAGACAATTCCCCCTAGACAAGGAACATGCCCCCAAGTATGACCAGTTTCAATCCATGTAATGTCAAGCAAAATCTCAAAGATGACTGAAAGCAAATGCACACTAAAGCAGGAAAGCAAACTAAAGCTGGAAATCAAACTGAAGCAGGAGAGCAACTGCGAGAAAGCCAAGACATGCTGTGATAGATAAAGCATTGTGAAACAAGAGGTTCCTGTTTACTAGGTTTTCACCATCTTGGTAGAAATTCTAATTTTTCTACCATGACGCCTGTTTACCAGGTTTTCATCAATGGCACATTTTTCTCTTTTTCTCTTTTTTTGTATTTTCAATTTTTCAATTTTTTGTTCTTTTTTGTTCTTTTTGATTTTTTTGTATTTTTTGTATTTTTTCATTTTTTTGATATTATCAAGGCACTTGTTTACCAGGTTTTCACCAGGATAATAGATACATCAAAGTGCCTATTTGCCAGGTTTTCACTAAATGATCATTTTTTCAGGACATTTTACAATTTTTAAGATTTTCTCAGAAATAAAGTATGTACATGAGCATGCAGAAGATATCTTAACTGTAGAATTTCTTCAGGTGAAGAGCATTGATGGGCTCTTTGAGTGGTTCACCTTCTATAGTGGAGAGCTGATAAGCGCCAGACAAAAATACTACAGTAATGATATAAGGACCAAGCCAGTTCGGCTCAAACTTCCCTTTCTGAGTCCACTGTTGCTGAGTTTTAGGATTCTCTCTCAGGACGAGATCACCTGTTTGGAAGTCTCTTGGTCTAAATTTCTTATTATAGCTCTTTTATATCCTCTTTTGGTATGCTCTGAGATGATTGAATGCCATGTTCTGACGTTCATCCAGTAACTCAAGCTCTTGAAGCCAAGATATTCTCATGTCATCATCTGTAACGAGGCCTTTCAAAGAGACTCGCAATGTAGGAATCTCCACCTCAATAGGTAGTACAACATCTGCGCCATAGAATAAAGTAAAGGGCATGGTCCCTATTGGCATTCTTATACTGGTGTGATAGGCCCATAAAGCCAAATTTATCTGGAGGTGTCAATCTCGTCCAGACTTGTGTACCGTATGGTGCAAGATCTTGAAATTTTTTTTGTTAGAAGCTTCAGCTTGCCCATTACCCTGGGGGTAATAAATAGAAGACCAATGTTGAATGATCTTGAACTTAGCACATAAATTTTTCAGATCTTTGTTCTTGAACTATCCCCCATTGTTAGTGATAATAGAGGAAGGTACACCATATCTACAAATATGTAATTTAAGATAAACATAGCTATAGATTTTCCATCAGCTACACTGAGAGGTACTGCCTCAACCCATTTAGTAAAATAATCCATAGTAGTGATGATGTACTTGTGTCCTCTTGAGGAAGACAGATATATCTAACCTACTAAGTTAAAAGCCCACTGTTGAAATGGCCAAAAGGTGATAAAAGTAATGAGTTCCTTAGCTGGAGCATGAATCAAGTTTCCATGGAGTTGACATTGCTTACAAGATTTGGCAAACTGTGTAGCTTCCTTCTCCATATTTGGCCAATAATAAATAGCTCTAATAATTTTATGAGCCAGTGTCAGGCCATTTGAGCAAGAACCACAAATGCCTTCATGTACCTCTTCTAACATGCATTTAGACTCATCAGGTTCTAGACACCTAAGGAGGGTACCGTCTAGGCCCCGTCTATACAAGTCATTTGCTACGATGATGTACCGTGAAGCACTGCAAATTAGATAGAGTTTTTCATTTCTAGTATATGTGTCAGGGATGGTTTGGTTATGGAGATAGGATTATATGTGGTGGTAGCAAGATGAATCATGTCCAAATACGTAACAGACCATGTGGGAGTTAGGAGAGTCATAGGCAGGGTAGCATAATGTCTACACTAGGAACTCGTGTCTGGAATCATTCTCTGGCATTTGCAACATAGAGGCTAGAGTAGCCATAGCATCAGCTTCTTTATTATCCACCCAAGGAATTTGCTGAAAAGTGACATATGCAAAGTAGTTCTTGAGGCTATCAACCATCCTTTTATAGGGTACCGACTTTTCATCTTTGGTTTGATAAGTATTGTTGACTTGATTGATAACTAGTTGTGAGTCTCCAAAGACTTTTAGTTCATCCACTCACCATTCAATAGCAATCTTGAGTCCATTGATCAGAGCTTCATACTCGGTGGTATTATTGGTACAAGGAAACATCATTTTATATGCCTTCGGTAAGGAGTACCGCTAAGGTGTGATAAACAAAATTCCAGCTCCTGACCCCTGTTGGGCGAACGAACCATCAAAGAACATTGTCCATGTTTGATGCGTGAGAAGCATAATGGACTCATCTGGGAATTCCATCTTTAACGGTTGGTGATTTGTAAGAGGTGCTTTAGCCAATTGATCCACAATCACCTGTCCTTTAATAGATTTTCTCTCAACATATACAATATCGAACTCACTAAGGAGCATGACCCATTTAGCTAGTCTACCTGTGAGGGTAGCTTTACTGAGTAAGTATTTCAATGGATTGATCTTTGCAATTAGCCTTGTACTGTGAGACAACATGTAGTGTCATAGCTTCTGGGAAGAAAACACCACTGCTAAGCAAGCCTTCTCAATTACTGAATAATTCATTTCGTAAGAGACCAATGTTTTGTTGATGTAGTAAATGGCTCTTTCTTTATGATGTGGATCTTCTTGGGCCAAGAGATCACCCAAGGATGTTTCTGTTGTTGAGATATATAAGATCAAAGGCTTCCCCTGAATGGGAGGCATCAGTATGGGTGGATTAGCTAGATACTATTTAATCTGTTGAAACCCTTGTTCACACTCTTTTTTCCAGTCATAAGTCACACCTTTATGTAGAGTTTTGGTGAAAGGTTGTGACTTGTTAGCTAATTGCGAGATAAACCACTTGATAGATTGGAGTTGACCTTGAAGACCCCTAATTTGTCTGATATTAGGGGTGGTGGAATTTCCATTATAGCTTGTACCTTTTCTAGATCCACCTCAATTCCTTTTGTCGAGATAATGTAGCCAAGTAATTTTCCAGAAGTAACCCCAAATGCACATTTCTTAGGGTTTAACCACAACCTGAATTTCTCCATACAATTTAGTATAGGACCTAGATCAGTAAGATGTGTTTTTCTATTCATAATTTTGGCAAGTGTGTCATCCACGTAGTCCTTCATTGTCCTATGCATCATGTCATGAAATATTGTAGTAACATCTCTTTGATAAGTAGCCCCAGCATTCTTTAAACCAAAGGGCATAACATTCCAACAAAATGTACCCCATGCACAAGTAAAAGATGTTTTCTCTTGGTCCTCTGGCACAATTTTGATCTGATTATAGTCAGAGAAGCTATCCATTAAGGAATACATCTCATATCCTACTGTCATATCCATGATCATGTCAATATTAGGAAGTGGAAAATCATCTTTAGGACATGCCAAATTTAAGTCTCTAAAGTCTGTGTAGACCCTAATAGATTTGTCATGTTTAGTCACTGGGACTATATTAGAAATCCACTCTGCATAATCAATCACTCGGATGAACCTAGCTTTCAGAAGTTTTTCCAATTCTGCCTTGATCAATAAAGCTACATGCGGATGCATCTTTCTAAGTTTTTGTTTGATAGGTTTCACACCTGGTGCTATTGATAAGTGATGCATAATGAGATCAGGATCCACACCCGGCATGTCAGAATATGTCCATGCAAAATTTATGTTTTTCTCTTGGAAAAATTCTATAAATTCCTTAAGTTCTTCTGTAGATAATGACTTGGCCACATGAATGATATGTGGATGTTCTTCTGTTCCCAGATTTATCAGCTGAGTAGGTTCAATTAACACTGATGAGCATTCCTAGAAGTGACTCGGAAGTGCATCAAGTACCTCACCCTCAGGCACCTCAGAGAGGTTTTCACCTTTGGGTATGTCTTTTCTTTTTACTTTTTTTGGCTCTAATACTGCCACAACATGGTTTTCACCATTAGAGTGCTTATTCTTTCTTCTTTTAATTTTTTGACTAAGGTACTTGATGTCAGCCTCGGTCATGTTGGCACTTTTTTCACTAGTGGAGTACATTATGGGCTTAATAGCGTGAAGGTAGCAGGCTAAAGTGTAATCATTCTGGAATGTAAGGACTTCACTAGATGAAGAAGGGGAATTCTAGTCTATTAATTCAAGATGTTGGAGGGAAAGAGATGTGACAGGTTCAAGTGCGTGCACAGTATGGTCATCAAAAACATAATCTAGCAAGATGGGAGCTAAACTGGTCTTGTCCAAAGGTGTGTTTGAAGCCTTTTGATCCCTAATGACCGAAGTAGAAGACATGTCAACACCTATAGACTCGGACTCATTAGGATTTTCACTAGACTCCTCACTTACGTTGAGAAGTCTTTCACAAGATCCTACTGACAAACTATCAAACTCATACTCATGCGAGTCTGTATCTAAACTCTGACTTGAGTGCTTACACCATGAAGGTTTTTGAGTTCTTGTAATACTAGTCTGTTCTTGTGTCCACCATTGTTGGAAGTGTGGTGGTATGTCCTTTTCTCCTTGGAAATTAGGATCCTGTAAGTCTTTCCATTGCTCATAGGTGAGTGACTCAAATTGAGTAGTTTGATCAGAATCACTATTTATTTCTATAGTACAGGTACATGGCACAAACTTATCTAGCTCAGCAAAGAATGCTGCCAGATCTAGAGGGATGGGGTAAGGAAAGAAATCCTCATGTAAGTTGTCTTGTATAGTGTTAGTTGTAGTTGTGCCTTCAGGTTCTGGTGTAGGCTCTACTTTTGGCACAAATTTATTGATCCCTAGATGAAAGGGGACCTTTGTGAAACCTAACCCAATGGTATCTTTTGTCTTTTGACCTATAGCTTGAATAGGTTCCACTAACCCATTGCCATTCACACCTATCAGGCCACTTCCTTTGTACCCAAAATGTTTCATAATCTTAAGACCCTCACTGTTAGGATTTAATTCATGAGTCAGGGTAGTTTTCTCAGCTGTGTTCTTTCCTTTAAAAAGCCAAGCTTTGATAATTTTTTCCTTGTCTTCATCTTCCAAGGGTGTATTAGACCTTACAAATGTACCCTCATAAACTATTTCAGGGGTAACAGAAGATTTTTTGTGTTCAAAAGGTCTCTTATAAGATCTAGGAGACAGGGGAAGAGCCGCTAATGAAAGCATGGGCTCCATTTGATATCCCCCCATGCCTATATCTATGATTTTTAGTGTCTGTTCCATGTCTTTAAGCTCGGCATCATAGAGTTCTGTGTATTCTCTATTAGTGGGAACAAGACTGTTAGCTAATTGAGTGAGAGCATTACAAGAAGAACCCATGCTAGTAGGAATGGTCACCTCTGTGCCTTAAAAAGAGAATTTGATACACTCATGGTATGTAGAAGGAACCACTTACATCTCATGAATCCACGGTCTTCCTAGCAAAATATTATACATAAGAGGAAGGTCTAGCACCTAACATATGACATCTCTTTCAACTGGGCCAACCCAAATGGGTAAAATGACTAGACCTCTAGACGTTCTCTCTTCTTCATCATAAGATTTTATGGTAATTATTTTGTAGGAATCTATGCGATCCTCACCATAACCTAGTTGAGCAAGAAAATGAGCGGAGCAAATATTAAGATCAGCACCATTATCAATGAGCATGCGAAAGACTAACTATTTGCCTATCATGACTTCTATGTGCAGAGGAGAATTGTGTGGGTGACTAATTGAGTGATCATCTTCTTTAGAGAAGGATAAGTAATGCGGCAAGGTCAAATGACTCACCATGGATTGAAACTGATCCAAGTTGATATCTTTGAAGACATTAGCTTCAGCGAGAGCCTTGTCCAAAATTTTCCTATGAGCAGGCAAGATTTTTAATAGCCCAAAAATAGTTATCTGAGCATTGGTCCTTTGAAGCTGGTCAAGAATGTTATAACTAGAAACAAGAGGCATAGGGACCACCTTCATGGTCTTGTTGGTAGAACCAACAATAGTCTTATGCACAGTTTGTTTTGGCACAGACGTAGCAGTAGGAGGGTTAGGACCCTTGATAGAGATTCTATCGTTAGACCGAGTAACAACGTTCGCACAATCTTGAGATGTTTCAGATTCTGATATTTGAGACTTAGGGCCTCTCAAGACAAATGGGGTTCTAGGTCTAGAAAAATTCCCACTTCCCTTGCTGGTAAACATATTGCAATATTCCACCCCCTTTGCTCCAATCATGTTGATCACATTATCGTAAGGGGTATTGGCATAATTAGCTTTGGCATTATTATTCTGAGCGTTAGAGGATTCACCTTTCTCATGACGAGGAAAGGGGTTTTTGAATGCTTGATGATCCGAATTCTTGTTATGATTCTCCACAATGATGACCTGGTTATCAATCAAGTCTTGAACTTTATGTTTTAATTGGAAACAAGTAGTAGTCTTGTGACCTTTGTTCTGATGGTAATCACAGTAATCATTATCATTCCACCAATGAGGTGTTGGTTGCGGATCGTATAAATGTTTCTCCAAAGGAGAAAGAATTTGATTTTGCATCAAAGTTTTGAAAACCGCATCAATTGGTTCTCCTAGAGAGGTAAATTCACGCTTGGGTCATGGTGCCCAAGG
Organism: Thuja plicata; assembly: GCA_018584345.1. NCBI lineage: Eukaryota > Viridiplantae > Streptophyta > Pinopsida > Cupressales > Cupressaceae > Thuja > Thuja plicata. The sequence goes on along the minus strand of MU225331.1, from coordinate 330,695 downwards.
TTTGTTGCCAGCAAATTTAGAAGGTTGTTGAGTATTGGTTGCAGTCTTTGCGATAGCTTTGGTCACTTGCATACCCAAGGTGAGATTAAAGACTGGTTTACAAGAAGTTGAATTCACGTTATTGACCACCCCATTGTTCACAACATCTCTATTTTTGTTGGGAAATTTACCTTTGTCTTTGTTGGATGATGAGGAATTTTTCTTGTTATCTTTATACAAGGGCAATTCACCTTTTTTAACCATGAAGGCTTCTATTCTCACAACCTATTTTATCATACTATCAAAGTTAAGGGGACCTTGAAGTTGGACTTGATACCCGAAGTCAGGGGTGAGATTATCCAAGAATATA
>MU225331.1:268582-322281 GCA_018584345.1 Thuja plicata | reverse complement strand
ATGAGATGATTTCATATATGATTTAGATGTATGCATTAGAAATGTATGCAATGGATGAATATGTAAATGTTTATGCACATGTTTTATTGATGTATGAAAATGCTATGATAGATGTTAGATGGAAAAATGCTATGTATGATTCAATTTATGCTTATAATGGATGCACATGTTTGGTGGATATATGTATGCAAATGAATGTATGGAAATGCACTTCTTGAAAATAAATGTAATGTAATGAATGCAAGGGTACTAATCATCTCATGCAGGGTATTTGCAATATACAATAAGTACTAGCCACAAGGACGTGCATGAAGATCGAGAATGAGGACCAGACACTCGTCCAGTCAAGAAGAACCATGATGAAAGATGAGGACCTTTGAAGAATGAGAAGATAATGAAGAGAGCACCAAATTACCACAATGCAAGCCTAAAATGCGAGTGCAAGCCTACAATGCAAATTCAAGCCTAAGATAAATGAAATCCGAGGACTTTGGTTGTTGGACTTATCGTATTTATCATCATCGGGTGCTTTGGATCATCGAAGTCAATACAATCCATACTGGTGCTACTACAACCATAAGAATATGAATATGACTTTCATCAGATAAATTATGGGAAACAAGCATAAGCACCGAGACACAAAAGCTAAGGTGACTTGAACATTGTTTCCAATTTGATATAGTAAAAGTTCACAAGTAAACAAACAAAGCAATAACCATCAAGGAGATAGTTTTGACCTCCGCTTGGCGTACAAATAAACAAGATCAAGGGATGTGAGGCTTTTCCACCTTAATTCAGAATCTCTTATCACATACACCTTGTTTATTTGACATTGCCAGATCATCGAAACCACACCAACAAGCAGTACATAAATAAAATATCAATGAAATCCATAAGAACAGACAACATACTACGAAAGAGTCAATCATATCCCAGTATGTTTTGAGGCTTACAAATGTGTCTATGTTATGGGTGTTGAAAAACACCATTGTGGTTGTGAGTGCAATGTATTTGATTTCTATCAAGAGATGTTTACGTCACGAGATATCCGAAGTGTGTTGAAAAACACAGATGTGTCCAAAGAGAGTGTTGAGAAACACTATTTGATTAAGGTGTTGAGAAACACCAGTTTGCACCAGTAGAGAGTTGTCCTTTGACAAGATTACTAACTCAAGTGTAAATTGAAGAGTGATTGAAATGGGGAGCCATGCCCCCAAGTAACGAATGGATCAAAGTCGGACAATAGATAGTGAAACGATGCGAGAAATCTCATCAATGTAGCGGCAGTAGGAAGACTCAGTGAGAACCACTGGTGACTGTCGCAAGAGATTCTCAACACAAAAATTGATAATGAGATCAAAGCATCAGCAAGAAGATGTAGTGAGAACCACTGGTGACTGATGTGAAAGAGAGTCTCAAGAAGAGACAAAGTGCCAGCGAAGCATCGACAGGAAGATGCAGTGAGATCCATTGGTGATCGATGCAAAAGGAGAAAGACTCCAAAAGATAAGACAATGCCCCCTAGATAAGGAACATGCCCCCAAGTATGACTAGTTTCAATCCATGTGATGTCAAGAAAAATCTCAAAGATGATTGAAAGAAAATGCACACTAAAGCAGGAAAGCAAACTAAAGCTAGAAAGCAAACTGAAGCAGGAGAGCAACTGCGAGAAAGCCAAGACATGCTGTGACAGATAAAGCATTGTGAAACAAGAGGCACCTGTTTACCAGGTTTTCACCATCTTGTTAGAAATTCTATTTTTTCTACCATGACACCTATTTACCAGGTTTTCATTAATGGCACATTTTTCTCTTTTTTCTCTTTTTTTGTATTTTCAATTTTTCAATTTTTTGTTCTTTTTTGTTCTTTTTGATTTTTTTGTATTTTTTGTATTTTTGAATTTTTTTGATATTATCAAGGCACCTATTTACTAGGTTTTCACCAGGATAATAGATACATCAAAGTGTCTGTTTGCTAGGTTTTCACTAAGATGATCATTTTTTCAGGACATTTTGCAATTTTTAGGATTTTCTCAGAAATAAATTATGTACATGAGCATGCAGAATATATCTCAACTATAGAATTTCTTTAGGTGAAGAGTGTTGATGGGCTCTTTGAGTGGTTCACATTCTATAGTGGAGAGCTGATAAGTGCTAGACCCAAATACTATAGTAATGATATAAGGACCAAGCCAGTTTGGCTCAAACTTCCCTTTCTGAGTCCGTTGTTGCTGATTTTTAGGATTCTCTCTCAGGATGAGATCACCAGCTTGGAAGTCTCTTGGTCTAACTTTCTTATTATAGCTCTTTGATATCCTCTTTTGGTATGCTCTGAGATGATTGAACACCATGTTCTGACATTCATCAAGTAACTCAAGCTCTTGAAGCTGAGATATTCTCATGTCATCATCTGTAACGAGGCCTTTCAAAGAGACTCGCAATATAGGAATCTCCACCTCAATAGGCAGTACAACATCTATGCCATAGACTAAAGCAAAGGGTGTGGCCCATGTTGGTGTTCTTATACTAGTGCGATAGGCCCATAAAGCCAAATTTATCTGGAGGTCCCAATCTCATCCAGACTTGTGTACCATATGGTGCAGGATCTCGAGAATTGTTTTGTTAGAAGCTTCAGCTTGCCCATTACCCTGGGGGTAATAAATAGAAGACCAATGTTGAATGATCTTGAACTTAGCACATAAATTTTTCATACCTTTGTTCTTGAACTGTCCCCCATTGTCAGTGATAATAGAGGAAGGTACACCATATCTACAAATAATGTAGTTTAAGATAAACATAGCTACAGATTTTCCATCAGCTACACTGAGAGGTACTGCCTCAACCCATTTAGTAAAATAATTTGTAGCAGTGATGATGTACTTGTGTCCTCTTGAGGAAGATGGATATATCTAACCTACTAAATCAAAATCCCATTGTTGAAATGGCCAAAAGGTGATAAAAGGAATGAGTTCCTTAGCTGGAGCATGAATCAAGTTTCCATGGACTTGACATTTCTTACAAGATTTGGCAAACTACGTAGCTTCCTTCTCCATATCGAGCCAATAATAACCAGCTCTAATAAGTTTACAAGCTAGTGTCAGGCCATTTGAGTGAGAACCACAAATGCCTTCACATACCTATTTTAACATGCATTTAGACTCATCAGGTTCTAGACACTTAAGGAGGGTACCGTCTAGACCCCGTCTATACAAGTCATTTGCTACAATCACGTACTGTGAAGCACTGCGGATTAGATGGAATTTTTCATTTCTAGTATATGTGTTAGGGATGGTTTGGTTATGGAGATAGGAGTATATGTGGTGGTAGTGAGATGAATCATGTCCAATTACTGAACAGACCATCTGGGAGTCAGGAGAGTCATAGGCAGGGTAGCATAATGTCTCCACTAGGAACTCGTGTCTGAAATCATTCTCTAGCATTTGCAACATAGAGGCCAGGGTAGCCATATAATTAGCCTCTTTATTATCCGCCTGAGGAATTTTCTGAAAAGTGACATATGCAAAGTAGTTCTTGAGGCTATCAACCATCCTATCATTGCCAAGAATTTCATAAATACTTTGAGTTTGATCTTGACCCTGGTGTTGCTCTTGACCTTGTTCATGTTGAGATTGGTCATGACCTTGTGTGTAATCAAAAGGAGACGTCATGTTGTTATTGTGAGATTGTTCCATATGCAGTCCTTCAGTATGAGAGTGAGAACTCATAGCCAGTGTGCTCTTCAGCGAATCAAAAGGCTTGAAATGTGAAAAAGGATCACTAAGGCAGTGAGGGTGATTAACATGATCGACCCAAATAGATGGCTTCTTTGAGATAAATGGATTATGTTGATCTTGAAACAATGGATTAGAACAAAACTGAAGCACTAGATTCGGATTCAAAATTGGGTCCATACTAAATGGGGAAGAGGAACGTGATGATCCCTCTTGATTATCCACTTGAATAACAGGTTCAAAATGACCTTTGCCTTGATTGTGAGATTTACCTCTAACTACTTCAGAACCGTGTATAGGAAAGATATTACCGCTCCTAGTCATAACAGGCATAGACAAAGTTGATACAAGAGGAAACTTAAGATTTGACTCAGAACTCTGTCTCTAAAGGTATAGAAAAAGACAAGGTAATAGGCTAGAACAACCAAGGTATGAGATGCACCTAACACGAATCATTGGAGGTATGGCTAGAATAGTTGAGATATGACTATCATGTCACAAGGTACAAAACATAATAAAACATGATAGAGACAAAGAGACAAGACAAGTTCGAGTATGAATTAGTCAGTTTGCAACTCGGAACAACTAGTTTCAATCTGTAGACAATGAAGGAACAAGCAATCAAAGCCTAGACAAGAGGCAGATAAGGCAGATAAACAAACTCAATTTTCAAGGTAAGGACTAGGTTTTGAGACATAGTGAGAATTGTTCTCTAACAAGATATCCAGGCTTGGGATAGTTTTAAGATACTATAAATCAACAATCTCTATTTCAAGGTGACAAGCATTCATTTAAAAACACAAAGTTTCAATCAGGTAGTGACACAAATAGTAGTCGAAAACAATTCCACCAAGGACAAAGCAACTTGGTAGAAACATGGGAGTCTTTGTTTGAATGATAGAATAGACAATTTAAGACTCGAGAACAAACATTCAATTATCCCTACTAAGAAAATTGGTTGAGAAGACAAAATTTGTGCCCCACTGTCTTATGCATATGCATTCACCTCACACAGTAGTGTCACCCTCGAAAGAGCACCCATGTTTTTGGTGTTTCCAAGGAATAAGTATATATGTTCAAAGGTAATGCTTAAACAGGGGCCAATGTCATATACCACTTTAAACATCCAGGTGCATACCTATGTCAAGAATCTAGGGGAGAGACTCTTCCCTCTCCCTGCGCATAGATTATGCCTCCTTTCAGAGGTGAACCCGCTAGGAATCTAACTAAGAGAGTGTTTAATAGGCTTCCATTCAAAATAAACTCTAGTGCCTCTGATACAAAGTTGGGGCCTCATAGCCACACCAACACTTGTAAGTCACACACCCTTGCAAGCAAGGCTGGGAGCGGCGCCGCTCAGTATGACAAACAAGGCTTTCCCATGATGATAGTCAAAATCAATGAGAAAGAAGTTACTATGGCTTTGGAGTCTTTAGAATACAACAAAGAATACTTTATTAGAGTGAGGTGGAATCACTGGAAAAAGGTGTGCACTCACTTGGGTCATTCCCGGAGGTTCAACTTTCGGCAGGCCCTCTAAAGGTGACTCAACTTGGTTCGGAATCAAGGGTTTGATTTTCTGATTCTCTCAATAAGAGAAGAGAATACTTCTCTACCTTTTTGCCTCACCCAAACACATCAAGCATGTTCATCACTGAGATAGTTTCAGTCCAAAAAATCCACAAGTCTTTGGGTCTCTGATTCTCTCAAAGAGAGAAGAGCATAATCCCCTAACAAGTAGAAGTGCTAAAGATTCACTTATCTTGCTTTGCTTCCCCAAGTATCCATCATGCTAGCAACATCTGGGTCTCGGATTCATCCATGGGCATCACTTCCATGTAATGAAGAGCCTATTACCCTACTTTTCTACCGGGATCCTTACAAAATTTTAACAAATCCCTATTTAGAGTATGTGAATGAAAAACAGTAAACAAACATGACATTTTAATAATGTCTTTGACTATCGTCCTGCAAGTAAACCATTAGAATGTTTTAATATTTGACAAGAGAACCTACAAACCACTGTTATGCTGCACCAGAAAAATAGAAATAGAAAAATTAGAGCAGAAAACAGAGGTCAGAAAAGAGAAATAACAGATTAAAAATTCTAAATTTTAAATGCCTGTCTGTAAAAGTTCGCGCAAGAAAGTACTTCGATGCGCGCAAGCAAGTGCTTCGACATGTGCAAGAAAATTGTTTCTTCATGTGAGAAAGTGCTATAGGAGAAAATATTCACGTGGATCAAGGAAAAACTTCACACAGCTCAAAGTAAAACTTCGCATGAGATTCCATACCAGTGTAGTACGGACGTACGACAAAGCTTAAAAAACATAGTCAACAGATTTTAAAAATGAGGCCAGAAATTGTTTTTTCTGCCCCACGGTGGGTGCCAAAATATTATATGTTGAATGTAGACCTTTGAATTCAACACAAACACAACATAGTGTTTACACAATCACTCAATTCACAAAGACAAACATGAATTGTTTATTCTGCAAATTCGATTGAGGTGACCTGTAGCCTCCTAATTAGTTGTGGATGTTGAGTTTACCCTCAGAATGAGAGCCAACAAACTAACCATTGCTAACATGGAGGATTTTAAGAATACAAGAAGAGAAGAATTGCCATTAATCTTATGAAATTCGCAACTACTCTATGAGAGGAATGCTCTTAATCTATGAATTGAGAAGCAATTAAGCTATGAAAATGAATTGCAACTAATCTAAGAATGAATTGCAACTAAGCTATGGAAGAAAAATGCAATTAAGCTAAGAAAATCAAATGCTTTTAATCTAGAAATGAAAGTGCTTGTAATATATGAAAGAAATTGCCTTTAAGCTAGAATTGAATTTGCCATTAATCTAGAAAGCTTGAAAGCATCAAATTGAAATATTAGATATAGAAATGAATCATAAATGAAAGAATTATATCTTCAATTCCAATTGAAACTAGCCTAATTATGCAAATTTAAGTTTGAAACATGAAATAAATCAAATGCAAATTGACTATAATATTGATGCTCTCCAAAATCATCCTCTCTAATGAAGAAAAGAAGTCCAATTTATAGAAAACCATGGAAAGAGAGTGAATAGTTTCTTGAAAAGAAACAGTTGTCTGTTCATTCTCCATTTGAGACAAATAAGCAAAGATTATTTAAATAAAAGGTTGAATTATTGCCACGTAAGTGTCCTTTCACATGGAATTATGGAATTCCTTTTTGAGGATAATTCATCCAATAATTAAATAACCTTTCAATTCCTTTTATGTATATTAGCGAAAGGGGGTGGAATTGATTTAATTAAAAGCACTTAAGACTTTAGATTTAAATCAATTAATCATAGGGATTTTTAGCTAATAAACTTTGAGAAATTATGAATTAAATGTAATGTCAGATTTATGCAAATTTGGGTTTTCTGCATTTGAAACTCAGTCAATTAAAGTCAATTAGGAGAAGAATTTGCCTAGTACAATACGACTTTGAGGATAAGAAAATGCACCAAGATTGATTGGATTATTAGGTGTCAATTTTGGGGTGTTACGCATGCCTTGCCACTCCTAGAAGCTACACTATCCAAAAGTTCATTTTCCATTTATAATAACTTCATATTTTCCAAGTGCATCTATTGGAGCATTTGCAACTAATATCTAATAGGAATCTCAATATTAATTTTATTCAATGAAAAATCATTATTTCCATGTGTAGGAATCTATTGAGGCATAATGTCAAACAATTCTCTTGATTTCCCTATTCATGGTTCCACCATCGACATTCATACCTACCAGAGCATTATCCAACTATAATATCAAATTAAAATTTGTTCCTCCCATGTTTTGTTTCTTTACATATCATTTCAAACATTCAACTGGATAGAAATTTCTATAATATCAAATTAAATTTTGTTCCTACCATGTTTTATTTCTTTACATATCTTTTCACATATTGAGCATTTTAAACTGTAGTTTGATAGAAATTTATAATGCAAAAGGATATAAAGTTCATTATCTAGATAAGCTTTTGTAATGATCTTAAGATGACCTAGTTTATTGAAAAAAACACCAACTCTAAAAAATTAGTTCATCATAACATTCTTATCGTTACAAGTGAAAAAATCTTCATTGTGATGATGGAAGACACTCATAGAAGTGTAGTTATCATTAGCACAAGATAGCTTGAAGATCTCCCACACCTCCAAAATTGTATTTTCAAAGTCAGCTCTATTACCAAAAATTGAGCTAAGCCTGCCAGAGATAATGTTTGGATTGATCATGTGAATCACCTGCGCAACATTTTCTGAATTGTTGGAAACAACCACATGCTTAACCATCTTCAAGACCTATTCAAACTGACCGGTAACTTTGAAGAGAGTAGAAAATACAAGTTTATAGATCACCTCATTTGTACATGCAAGCCAGCAATATTATGTTTTAGAAGGTATTGAATAGCATGTTTGATTTCATCATCACACACATTAAATAATCTAGAGCACTGTTCTTCCACGGACTCAAAATGACAACATTCAATACCAAATGTTCTATCCATTGAGAAGACCTAAAAAAAAGTAAAAATATTTAAAATAATGAATAAGTATGCCAACATAATGATGCATACACATACATACTGATATATATATATATATATATATATATATATATATATATATATATATAATGTAAATGTACACATAATTATGTAAATGACAAAGATACAAAGAAATTTAAAAAATTATCATGCTAAGTTAGACTATCATGGGGCAAGAAACAACCAATATAAAGAGCGAGAAGATTTAAAGAAAGCAATAAACTATGAAGAAAGTGAAAGGTGTGAATTCTAGTCCACATGCAAAAGAAAAAGAGTGTACGGCTTGGGGAAAATACAATATGCTGTGGACATTCATGTTACCACAACATACAACAAAAGTTTAGTCATGTACCATTACAATATCCATCAAACATGAAGGAAAAGTTACAAAAAAAATTGGGATGGTCAAAAAATAATGTGCTTCAAAGAGGGCACAAAAGTCAAGAGAGCTCATTTGGTGGTCATTACAATGTCAATACACAGTCCTCGGGATGCTAAGGCACTTTCAAAGTAGAGAATAAATGGAGCTTCCCATTACAATCATATGAATGTTGAACAATGTCATTCACAATATCATAGGCCTTGCATTGATAAGAATTAATGGTCCCGAAATGGTGTTGAGAATGAAAGCAGATAATCATATATAAGAGGATAGTTTACTGTCCAAGTTTATATGCAACAGTTCCAGAGAGGTTTACAGGTGACGAATATTGTTCATGAGAGAACATTATAAGATTATTATGCCAGTTTTATGAAGGGAAACAGTTGTGTTATGAGCATGGTATCAATGTAAGGGATGGTCAGAGCGTCATGAGACACTATACAAAGTGAGAAGAATTATTGAGTCCACGCATATGGAAATTTTTTGAGTGTGTTCATCCCAAATCTAAACTGAATCCTGGATTGTGCAACTTCAAGATTGAGGCACCCAATGATAGATTTTTTGCACAGAAATATGCTTTCAGTGACAGGTTTTCCTCTATATCTCATTTCTATTTACGTGTATTTTTGTTTCTCTTTTATGTGTTTGTATATCCAGTTTATTAGTTTTTTAGTTTAATAAGTAATCTAGGCACATTTTAGGATTTAATTAGACAATGTTATAATAAAGCAATCTTTATTGCAATAAAAAATTTATTATTTAAATACCAGGTTAACCGAAAATTATCTTACTTGTGTTGTTAGCAAAATTATGTTGGTGGTTTCCTTCTTGTAATACTTGGTGGGAGCATTTATCCACTCTTATTTTCTTGATGTTTTGTGTGTATGTGAATCTTTGATTTCAAATCTAATGAATTTTGTCTTGTGGCATCTACAATGCCATACTTTTGATGGTTCTTTATGGTAGGATCATTAGATATTAATATTAGATTTTTTGAGGTAGGATCTTGTTATGCCCTGCATCCCCGTCCCTACATTTTGTGTGTAAAATGTTGGGTCCCCCTTTTTTTTCTTTTTGTTCTTGCCTTGTTTGTCTTCTTTTTTGTTTTCTTTCTTCAGGGTTTTCTTCCCCTTGGTTGTGCTTTGTTTTATTGGTTTCTCATTCCTCTAGGACCCTGGTGCCAGAGTTTTTCATCCTTTGTCGGGAGCCAGACTCCAGACTCTGGGATTTTTTTGCTGCGATGTTCTATTTCCTTAAGGGGATATCGTCACAGAGATCCCCGAGCCTGGAGTTTAGAGGTCTGTCTATCTAGAGTTTGCGGATGGAAAGGTGGCTTGCTTTTAACCGTGGGTATAAATAGAAGTTACCTATCATTTTCACATTTATCATGATTTAAACACTCAAGCAATCAGAGCGATTTCAGAGCGATTTGTAGCAATTTAATCTTAATCCAATGCTAAACATTTCCAGCATTTTTGAGTGATTGTGAGTTCTTTTTCAAGGGGGGTTGTGATCATTTGGCAGTTGTAGCTGTTGTAGAGCTTCCGTGGGGGCTTCTTTTCTTCTCCTTTGTGCATTCTCAGGTTGGTGCCTCCTCTCCCTTTGGCTTTCCTTCTGTCTGGTGTTGTTGTTTTCTTTCCATTTTTGTTGTCTTTTCCTTTTTTTTTTTTGTTTTGTTCATCTTTCATGTCTTTCTAGTTTTGCCACCCGTTGGTGGGTCGGCTCTGCCAGAGGGTTGTCCGCCCTCTGTGCAGGTGTAGTTTAGTCTGTATATAGTGTAAAAGGTTGTAGATATTCTATGTTTTGCTTGGTTTCATGTAGCTTTTTGTTCTATGATGTATATATGTGTAAATTTAGTGTATATTTTTTGTATATCCCTCTATTCCCAATGTATATATCCCTTGGCTCTGATGTATATCTTGTGTGTATCCTATCAGGTAGCTTAGCGAGCTCGTCATGTTGCCTGTGTAGCTGATTTTTTGTCTGCAAGGTCGTTCTGAGCAGAATACCACCTATCTAAAACTTGGCTCTTGGCCAGCTTCAAATAGGTGGTCTTCTCTCTCCTCCATAAAACTAACCTAGCCCTCATTTATGTCCCATGCACATATTTAAATCTGTCCAAGTGGCCTTCACTTTTCGCGCGTTCAGATAGTTGGCTCCGCTGTCATCACCATAACTCTTATTTATTACCCACCCACGTGGCACTCACGTGGGTCTAACACTTTTCCTTTTTGCACATCCTTACCAATGGTTACTTCTTCAGGCTTTGGGTCTCCTTCCATCATCCATCCCATGTCCTTCTTACCAAATGTGATAAAATCCCCGGACCCGGATGGTTAATCAAATTCCTAAGTTCATGATATGTATGTGTGCTTTCCAGAGTTTTTGAATGAAACTAACTTTTCAGGGAATGCAGATACTGCAGTGGTAAGATCTCCAGACCCTAGAGTATTTATTTATTAATGCATTTTGATGGTCGCTTTGCCTTGCAGGTTTCCAGAGTATACTTTCAAACATGTTTGAGGCATCTACATCCGCACCACCCAGAAGTCCAGAACTTCCATCTACAATAAGTACCAGGGCATCAGTAAAGTTAAAAATGGAGAAGGCTCTAGAAAATATGCCTTTGAGCCTAAAATACGTTAAGGATGGAGTCATCACAGGCTCAAAGATTGAGTCCAAGATTTAGCTTTTTACCGACACTAGCGTCGGAACATGGCCAGAAATGCAGGCCTTGGTAAAAGTGATGTACATTCAAAAATAGGCTGAAGATCCTTTGGCCATCAAAATTGGGAACTCTGGGATCCTAAAGGAAGCTTGCTTCCCGTGCTCGGTGCAGTCACCAAAGCTTATACTCACGCTCTCGGCTCTTTACAACCCATCTGTTCGGGCTGTTATGCTCGCACCATTGGAGCCAACAGGGTACCCCACTCATTTAGTGTCTCTCGACCCTGATACCTTCTAGAGGGACTTGGGAATCCCTCAATTCACATAGCTGACCATGGTCACCCAGTTTGATGCCTTGGCCCAATTCAATAAATTGGAGGAAGTGACCCGCATATATATGAACAACAATTGGCTCAAAGTCCTGAAGAGGGACCCCAAGAGGATGAGGCTAGAGATCCCCAGATCCAAATTCAAAGAGAGCATCCAGATGGGGATAATAGAACTATGCGAGGTCTTCAGGTAACAACATGCCCAATAATTCTTCAAGTGGATGTACTACTTATTGCTTGCAATAAGTACAGCTAGGGAGTTTTTCGACTGGGCGGCCATAATTTCAAACCACATCGACTCCCAGTTCCTCCAACTGGCCAAGAAGAAGAAATTTTACATGAATTCTTATGTTTTCTAGGCCCCAGCACAGAAGAGGCCCCACGCTAATGGGATACTTATAGATGGAATACTCAGGCTTGGCTCAGATCAAAAGGTCCTGTGGGACTACTTGCCACGGATTCAATGGGAGACCAGTTTCCCCAGTTTCTACAGAATAAACGACGCGTTCGTTTACTACCACCTGCTCACACCCACTCAGGATGCAGGATACTGCCTATCCATAGAGGTGATGAATTTAGTCTAGAGTTATGGACATTATTAAATACAATACCAGCAGCATATATATATAAGGGTGACCGGCTTCTCTAGGAAACCCTACTTGTTACCCAAGCACTGTGGGGAAAAGATTGTCCTCCTGGAATTTTGTAGGCAGATAATGGAGCTGCATGCCTTCTATGCCCTGAAGAAGGTAACCAATATTACATTCCCAATCACTTGTGGGAATTATTCATGCAGTCTAGCCACCGCCAAAGAAGCAGACAATGAGCTAAAAAGTTATAACTTGGCAGAATTATACTTGGCACAGAAGCATTTTGATCCGTATGACAAGATTGCAGCAGCACTTCCTTGGGCTTTAAAGCCCCATCAATACCATATGGAGGAATTTTGGGAAGACTACAAGGATGACATGGACGTCCAGAGCTGGCACTACATCAAGACGATCGCGAGCATGATGGAAATATTGAAGCTCCAGAGATTCCTGGAGGATTTCTCAGACACTGGCTCCATGATAGATCCCCAGTATAAAGAAAAGGGGATCGATACATTGGCTCCCCCACCAGTAAACTGGGATGCCAAGGAGGGGTCCACCATTGAGGACTTCACCCATGAGGTGGTCGAGTGCAACCACACTTAATTCAAAAGGATGTGCCCTAGGAGTGTCCATAGAGCAGCCCCGCCAGCACCAAAAGAAACACTGGGGGCTGGGAATTATTCACAGGGAGCGAACAAAGGAAAATGGATACATACAACCCCTCCTGTGTAAGAAGTCCCCATTAAAGAAAAAGTAAGGCAATCGGTAGCAGCCTCCTAGCAAATGAGGAAGAACCTAATCACATGGCTAGCTACCCTGGTGCTTATGGCCGGACCTGTCCATCCTCCATCCTCCCCTTCACTGGTGGCCTTAATGGTTAAGGAAATAGGGGTGGATCCGGTGGAACAAGCAGCAGTAAGGCATGCAAGCCCACCCTTGATTACCTGGAGAAGGAGGAGGCCTGACCCTATGCCTAAGAAGGAGCCAGAGCTGGGGATGCCCCATGCTCCACAAGTTGAAATCCTTTCTTCTAATTCCCCAGAGCCAGAGAAAGAAATAGAGCCTACCGATGTCCCGGACAACCCTCCTCCACAGGACGAGTTTGATGATATTTTTGCAACTGATGAATTTGGTAATTTACAGGGGGCATCAAGCAGGAGGTTGAGGTCCCAGCACAAGAAAAAGCTAAGGAACAGATAACTACACAGGAGCAGGAGAAAATGGAAGAAGAAAAGGAAAAAGAGAAGGAAATCAACTCTGAAGTTCTGGAGATGCAAGATATGGGGGTGGACCGACAAAAATAGAGTGAACAAGTGGCACTTGCTGAGGGAACCAGACCTACGGGAGCAACCGTAACCTTAGCCACCACGTTCAAAGCACCACTCCCTGGAGAAACATTTGGGCAGGTAATAACCATGGCACAGACACTGAATCTTGGTCCGGTACCTTTACTATTTCTAAAGGATGTATCAGAAGAAGAGATCCTGGCGACTGAGGCCGAAGAACAAGAACAACTAGAAGAGGAAACCCTTGGGATAGCTGACGAAGGTCCAGACAAAGCTAAAGACATAGAGGGAAAGGAAGAAGAGACAAACATCGCTGAGAGAAACATTTTGGATGAGGCCAAAGATAAAGAAAAGGGGGTGGGTGAGACCCACACCACTGAGGAGGCACAACAATAGGACACCAGGGAAGAACTCAAGGAAAAGACTTTGGCAAACAAGCCACCCTTGCCACCTCAATGGTTAGTGGAGAACAAGAAGAGAAAGGCTTCATCCACCCCAAGAGCTCACCTCTCCCTAGCTGAGATGATGGCCTAGGTCCAGGAGCCACCAAAGGCCAAGAAAGCCTAGACGGTTCATACTCTTCAAACCGGTTCGGGCAGAGAAATAGTTGTAGTTGTGGAAACACCTTCCCAAGACACCGATGCAGCGATGGCAGAGGCCAAAGATTATGACATCATAGATATATCACTGGGAAAGAGAGGTAAAAAGGGTGAAGTAAGCCTGTTAAAAGAAGCGGCCAGGGTGGTGGAGGCTAGATACGAAAAGGAGGCCCAAAGGCTCAAAGCAGAGAAGGAAAAGACATTGAACCTCATGAGGTTGCTTACTAAGCTAGCCTGGCCCATTAGTTCCATTCCTCCTTAGGCCTCCATGTCCGATGTGCCATTACCACAAAGTGACATTGACTCCCTGCGAGAAATGAAGAAGAAGGCCCAAGCATTCGATGAGTGGGTCGCTCTGCAAATAGGAAACACCCAGCATTTCCTAGTGTCCACCCTCCCAGATTTATATGCGGCACAACATGTTTTGCATCAGGTAGAGACCATTCTTAACATATGGGAGGGTGACATGGAAAGATATGAGGCTTGGAAGGTAGAGCTGGAAGAGCTCCTCAACCTCGGGGAAGAGATGGTCTCTGAATCCAGGATTCTGGGAGAAGAATCATTTGACTTCATAAGGACCCAACACTCTAGACTTGAATTCACATTGGAGGCACTCAAGCAACTGGTAGGGGCTCTACATGACAAATTCAACACAGTGCAATATTCTTCAAATATGTATAAGGCATTTGTGGCAAAGGTCTTTGGAGCAGACCCATTTAGCACCGATACATGTACTCCGGAGGAATACGTCTTGGAAAAATTTGAAAAATTAATAGAATCCAAATACCAATCCATAGAGGGACTAGACGGGACCCAAATGACAGGGCTAACTCACATGATCCTTAGTGGTCATGATGCAAAAAAAATGGCCGACAAGTTTAAAGATAATGTTTCAGAGCTTGGAGAACAAATTGAGGCAGCTAAGTACCAGCGGTCTTGCTTAGAGAAATTGATGAGGATGGGATCTCCCACCTTCTCCAAACATTCAATGACAACAAGAAACAATAAATTTTCTCCAGAGGCTGCAGAAAACCCAAAAAATTTATATTCTATATTCTTTCAGAATGAAATTTCCTAGATCCTGGAGTCTCGGATCCCAAATTTTGTATTCTTTCAAGTGATTCGTGTCCCAGTCACTGAGGCTAATCAGTCACTTTCAGAAGCGGTTAATAAAGGCTATCATAAGGTAGTTGGCTACATCAAGGAACATCAGATCAATAGTTGGTTTTCTTATAGATGTTCTTCTCGAGGCGCTACTTCAGAGGTACACCTGGCACATTGGAGATAGGGTGCCGCATTTCCCATTTATGAGGCATGTAGCCTTGATCCCTGGGGATCTGATTTCTTCTTTCTCTTTCTTGGCTCTCTTCTCGAGGCTGATTCTTTCGCCCTACCTTCTTGTCTTATTCTTTTGACATGTCTTATTCTTCTGACATGTCAGACCTATTCCATCTCAAGGTCTTTTGTAGGGTGGCATAGGTAGTACCGGCCCCTAGATATTGCATTTTATTGTAACCTGATGTAAAATAGGGTTAGGGTTAGTGTTAGATGAAAATGTGTATAAATAGTAAGTCTAGCCCATTTCTAAGGGTTAGCAAAATTGATGATTTTGCTATCCACAGTAATAGAAAAGTGATTTTTCATTTCAGTTGCAGAGCTCAATGCTCCATTGTTTCATCTTTCTAATAGTTAGATGCTCCCCTAGAGTCACCATTGTATCACACACCAGTGCTTGCTGGATGAAATATTAATGAAGAAGGGAGAATTCTTTGCAATGATGTTGTTGGCATTCAAACTTCTAAGTTAATGGTATTTTATGTTTCATGTTCCTTATGTCTTCTGCTTTGATATTTCAAGTAGCTTAACGACCTCTTTTCTCTTGCTACTGATAAAATACTAACTGATGGTTGTGTTTTTCTTTGGTATTTAGTGTAGTATATCAGAGCACTATCAATGTTTTGAATGTTAAACATAACTATAGATAGATGGATTACTTCTGACCCTGCAGGATCTTTTTCATTTTATTTGCTAAGTGTAGAATGCTTGGAGAAACCTCACCTTACTGAATCTCTAGAGAGAATGAGTTGAAGAAACCAGCTATCCCCCTCAAAAATAGTCACTTCTCCCAATCGAGCCCCGCACCATTGTGACCCGAAACCCAGGTGCTTGAAGGCCTGGGGAATCTAACTTCCCCGAATAGACTTTATAGGTAGAGTTGGCTGGTACCCCTGGTACCCAGTGACAACTTATGACTGTTGGCAGACCCAGTCAGCAAGACCTCATCAACTGAAACTGGCACTAGAAGGAGGGCATGAACTCATCCCCCTCTCAAGATTCCAATTTTACACCTCCCAAGGGTTCCCTAAGCTATAGTTTTAGGAGTCCGGCCTTCAGTGGGATTGGGTCTTTCTCCCCAGCAAAGTTTGAAAGAATCCTTAGGTCAGCCCCAAACCCTGGAAGGTTTGTTGAACTCAAGCCTCCTGCTTGAAAGAAATGGACCCAGAAAACCACACCAGCCACTACTGTCTGGGGGTCTAGCATACTTTAGAATACCCAAACTTCTCAGATAATCCCGAGGACCAGCACTTAAACTACCCAAAATCTAGTTCCTCCAATGGCTACATATTTCGGTAACACCGGGTCCCCAATGTGAACTTTCCTGGGCATAATCAATGACTTACCCTCACACCCGGAGAAGATCTGCCCACAATATGAGCACTTAGGCTTACGGACTACAAAAAAACATTTATAGGCATATAAGGATGCCATGAACCGACACCAGATCCAGCATGAAGATGTTGTGACCTGGATGTTTCCCTTGTCCTTGGGGCAGGGTGAGTTAAACTGGTACCTTAACCTCCCTACCAACTCCATCAACAGTTGGCAAGACATGGAGGACGCCTTCTTGGCTGCCTTTCACGTACATGTGGACTTAGCCTAGTCCCATAGCCAGTTTATCTCCATTAGGAAGAAACCCAATGAACCTCTTGCAACATTCAACCATCGATTCTAGTGCACCTTGAAGTGGTGCACAGGCCCTTTCATTCCATCCCCAGAGGTAACCATATAGACTTACCTTAACGCAATGGACCCCTTCGTTGCCACTCTCATTTGGAGAACAACCACCGCGGGTGACCGGGACACTTTAGCGAAGGTTTACAACCTAGCCTTAGAATTATCCCATGGTCTCAACAAATCCCCAAGTGAGATTGGGCAGAGCGTGCCCTTCAACATGATCCCCGGTGGAACATCGTACGCCGGGGGATATAACCCCAATCTGGCAATGGGTGCTCCCTTGATGGCAATGAATCCCCCACCACCGCTCATAGAACAGCAGGCCCGGTACATTTATCCAACACAGAATCAGGCGGTACCAGGCCTGGAAGCTTTCCCTTGGAATCAATCACAACAGGCACAACAACCTCTAACACAACCATCTGGAGTGCCCTTCTTTCAGTCATACGCAATTGGAGGATTGCCACCCTCGACTCCGGCTAACACTGTTGCCTTCCTCGGAACCAACAACAATAACCGTCACATTGTGATGCCAATACTCAGTTGACCGCCAAGGTTGAGTCCCTCTGGCGAATGTTGTCTACCTTGACTGTGGACATGGGTCAACTGAAGGCGGGGTCCTATGCACCCTAGAACTCTAACTCCTAGAGAGGGAATATATTCTACGGCCAATGAAACAACAATGCTAGGGAAAGAAACTTCAACAATAGACCTCGGCCCAATCAACAGCAATAGAACAATAATGTGAACACCAGAGGTCCACCTCTGAACCAAAATGCCAACTAAAGTGGTGTTGGACCATCACATTTTATACCAGTCGTAGACTTCTAGCCCATGACTAATTGGTGTAGATTACATGACACGGGCTCACACAATGAGGTGAATTACGCCACATTGGAAAAGGTCATCATGATCTCCCAGCTAGACAGACAACGGTCGCATGATACTCCTCCCCCAGAGCCTCCTATGTAGGAGTCAACCCATAGTGCCTTGACTTGTGAGACCATCTTCTTCGAAACTTCCGGGGAAGATGAAGAGGAATCCGAATTGCATGAATTCTTTGATGAATCTATCATGCCCTTTGAGGCCATTGCCTTCACCAACCCATGGACTCCATACAATACTTAGATTCACGTTGGTAATGGACCAACTTACATGCCTACGCCCCCATCAAGGACACTCCTCCCTGAGATAACACAACTAACCGACCCGCTCCTCTAAAAGGTTCTAGCTCTAACCAAGTGAAAGACCTAGCCGAAGGTAGTCACCAATTCCCGGGAGGAAGATTTGACATTACAAGGGCATTAGAATGGACCACCACCTCCATGACCTTGATGGAGGTTTTGCTAAACTCTCTTGAGCAAAAAAAGTCTCTTCTGAAGCTCTTGAGAAACCCAGAAGTTGTCAGTCGCCCACCCAAGACTGTCTCATTCGAAGATGCCAATGCGGTTGTCTTCTGGGGAAACAATGAAGATCCTCCCTTCCTACTAGGCCTGAATATCCAAGGCAAAAACATACACAATTTCTTAGCAGACTCTGGAGCTTTAGGTAACATCATGCCCTTATCCATATGCTAGAAGCTCGGATTCCATCCCACCCCATCTAATGGTGCAGTGATCCAGCTAGATAAGACTACCATGAAAATGGTGGGGGAATTGAAGAACATCCGGATACAGCTTATTCAGGACCCCAGGATAGCCAACATAATCGATGTCCAAGTGGTGGACATCCTAGAGACTTATGGGATGTTATTAAGTTGGAATTGGTCTAAGACCTTGAATGGATACTTTTTGACCGACTTCTCCCACTTATGGCTCCCCTGGGAAGGAGAATCAAACAAGATTCAGGTTGAAAGTGAACCCTGGATGAAACAGGCCCTTACCGAGATCAAGAAGGTAAGTGAGGTCTTCTTCTCTGAGACTTCCCCCAAGGTATACCAACCCTTCAAAATCTTAACATTCAATTTCACCTCTGAGGAAGATCCCATAGTGTTGCAGAGAACCCAGGACCTAGAAGAAAAGCTGAGAGTTGAGGTTGACTCTCAAGGTGCCACAACGACCCCCACCACACTACTATTTGGCACTTGGTGCCGAGTACACTATCATAAATATTCAAAACTTGAGTGTGGGCCCTGCCTTTTGGTTGCTACCTGACGCATTGATGCCTTCCAAAATAGAGAACGTATAGCTGATTCCCTGGAGCCCAGTGTTCCTACGGGATGCACTCCTTTGGTGCCATCTTCCCGGGAATCCCAAATCCAAACTCCTTCGGAGGTAAACCCTAACACCAACAGTTCAGGAGGAAGCTCCTCCCAAGTCTCTCGAAAGAAATCCAAAAGCTACTCTCCCTCCCCAGCCCCAAAATGTGAATAATGATTTATGGACCCTCAAGTTTGACGGGTCCTGATCTAAACAAAGTTGCGGGGCCAGGGTAGAATTAATCAACCCACAAGGGAAATCCTTCCTTGCATCCTATAGAATGTATTTCAACTACACAAACAATGTTATGGAGTACGAGGCTTTGGTCCTTAGACTCTTATTTGCATTAAGGAAAGGTGTCACCCGTCTCCAGGCCCTGGGTGATTCAGAGTTGGTTGTCAAACAGGTCCAGATTCAATATACATGTCACGATAAGAGATTGGTCGCATACCGTAATTGAGCCTAGAGCCTTATTGAATATTTTGATGCCTTTGGCATTGACCACATTCCCTGGCAATGAAACTATTTCCCAGATGCGCTTGCCATTTCTGCCAACACACTTGAGCCAATGGCCAGCTCACGACTTTAGAGATTTTCAGTTGAGATGATCCCCACCCCATTCATTACAGATAATGTCACCCATTTTCAAGTTTTTGAGGACGATCAACATATCCTAGCCTTCATGGCCAATGTTGGTGTCTTTGAGGACCAAGTAGTGGAAGAATGAGATCATGAAGATACTGGGAAGGGTGATGAAGATGATGGGATTATGGACCTACCCACTAACACCATCCCGAAGGGGATGGTTGCGCTTGACCGAATCTTCGACTTAGATCCTCAGGCCCAGGTAAAGATATCATCTTCCTCCAAGGGAGGAAATTTTGAAAGGTTAAACATCGGTCAGCCTGGTGAAGAAAAGATCATCCACATTGGCACCTCCTGCTCCCCTGAGAAGGTGAAGATTCTTGCGGTTCTCTGAGAATACATAGATGTAATTTCATGGGGATATGAGGATTTGAAAAAATATGACACATCCATTATGACTCATACTATTCCCTTGAAGCCTGATGCTAAGCCTTTTCGGCAAAAGAAACAACTGTTCAACCCACTGATCGAGCCTCTAATTCATCAAGAGGTAGAAAGATTACTGTCAGCCTGGATAATCTTTCCAATCTGGCACACTACATGGGTTGCCAATTTGGTCCCTGTGAGGAAGAAGAGAAGTGAAATTCACCTTTGCGTAGATTTCCAAAATTTGAATAAGGCCTCTAAGAAAGATAATCACCCTCTCCCTTTGTTGGATGAGGTGTTA
The DNA here is from genome assembly GCA_018584345.1 of Thuja plicata. Classification (NCBI taxonomy): domain Eukaryota; kingdom Viridiplantae; phylum Streptophyta; class Pinopsida; order Cupressales; family Cupressaceae; genus Thuja; species Thuja plicata. The sequence continues at coordinate 301,591 of MU225331.1, read as the reverse complement.
CAGATAGTGAATAGATCCTAGATGATGTCATTCTTGGATGGGTACTCCAGATATAACCAGGTCATGGTTAAGTATGAAGATAGAGAGAAAATAGCATTTACCACCAAGTAGGGAATGTTTGCGTACAGGAGAATGCCCTTTGGTTTGATTAATGCAGGAGCCACATTTCAAAAGGCCATGAACATTACATTCGAGGGCCTTGTGAATCAGTGCATAATCATCTACATGGATGATTTGACTATCTTTTCCCAGGATAGGCATGACCATTCCACCCATATCGCTCAGATCTATGAGAGGTGTCACCGATATGGAAAATCCATCAACCCCAAGAAGTGCATATTCGGGGTCACCGAAGGGAAGCTGCTCGGGCATATCATCTCTGAGAAGGGCATATCCATTGACCTTGAGAGAGTGGAAGTGTTGCTAAACTTACAAATGCCCAGCAGTAAGAAAGAGATGCGATCCTTCTTCGAAAAGATCAACTTCATTTGGCGGTTCATCACCAGATTCGCTGAAATAGTTAAACCACTCAATGAAATGATGAAAAAGGATACCAAGATTGAGTGGAGTCCTGAAGCAAAGCGGGCATTCACCTAGATCAAATAAACAATAACGGAAGCACCTATCCTGGCTAGTCCAGACTACTCCCTCCCGTTTTACATTTACTCCTTTTCTTTGCCGCATTCCATAGCGGCGGTGTTGACTCAAAAGGTTGAAAGGGAAGAATGACCAATAGCTTTCATGAGCTCCCCCTTTAAGAATGCCAAAGTATGGTATTCACCACTAGAAAAATAGGCCTTTTCTCTAGTTCACACCGTGAAGAAATTCTGGCACTACATTCTCCGAAGCAAAGTGCATGCTATCATCCCACACCAGGCCGTGAAGTCTCTGCTAATATAGAACGAGTTGGGAAAAAGATAGGGGAAATGGATGGCCATCCTCCAGGAATATGATTTAGAAATGCAGCCCATGAAGATAGTCCGGGGCCAGGGACTGAGTCGAGCGATGGCAGAAGAGACTCCCCGCATAGAATGTTAAACTTACATAGTGGAGTCCTTCACTCGAGACCCGTGGTATAATGATCTGGTATATTTGCTACTGAATAACAAATGTTTGGAGGGATTACCTCCCAAAAAATGTTGTGCCCTGTAGATGAAAAGTGCTCACTTCATGATCAAAAACTTTGTGCTTTACCGTAGGAACTATGAGGGGGTGTATCTCCGGTGCATTGACAGAGACCAAGCTGTGAAAATAGTTGATGAATTTCATAGATAGTTTGGAACCAGACATGGCTCAACCGACTCCACTGCCCATCAGATCTTTCAGGCTGGATACTATTGGCCTTGTATAATTAAATATGTTTACACTCACGATAGGAAATGCCACATTTGATAAACCATGGCGCGTCGTGAGCGTAACCCGGCTATGCCTCTGCAACCATTCTTCGAGGCTAGGCCTTTCACCCAATGTGCATTTGAATTTATCAGGGAAATCAACCCCAACTCATCTTCCAATCACTGATACATTCTTACTGCTACTGATTACTGCACCCGGTGGTCCAAGGCTATACCGTGCAAGAATAATACGTCAGACATGGTTATGAAATTCCTGGAAGAAAACATCATCACAAGGTTTGGAATGCCCTTTGCTTTGGTGTGTGAAAATGGTCTAGCATTTTCTTTGATGCAATTACTTGAGTGGACCTACAATCAAAAGATCACTCTGAAGTTTTCTAGCAACTATTACCCCCAGGGGAATGGTGTTGTTGAATCTACGAATAAAAATTTGCTTGAAGTGATCAAACACCTGCTAGAACAGAATCCCCGGGATTGGCATCAAAAGTTGAAATTTGACCTCTGGGAAGATCACATTTGAATCAAGGCCACCTTGGGAACATCCCTGTTCCATTTGGTTTATGGCTAGAACCCTGTGTTCCCAATTAACTTACAAATCCCAATTTTGCAGTTCATGCAGGAATTCAGCAACTGAGACAACATTGTGGAGGTTTGGCTCCTAAATCGGGTGCGAATGGAAGAACAGCGAGATGCTACCCTCAAACATTTCATGAGTCGTCAAGCAGTGGTAAAATGATGGTTTGACCAGAGAGCCCAATATAAGGATTTTGAGATTTCAGACTTGGTCCTGTTGTGGGATAAAGCCTGGGAAAAGAAAGGAAAGCACACCAAGTTCCAACGGCTCTAGATCGGACCATATCTAATCTCAAAAATTTGCGGGGAAAATACTTACCGCCTTAACACCATGATCGGGGAACCTGTCCCATTGCCCATCAATGGACAGTTTCTCAAACACTACTTTGAGTAGGGTAAGTTTGTCTAAAATTGTACTTTATGTAAAGCCCTTCGCTTGTAAATATTTCTTTCTCGGTGCCTTGTTGGGAGGTACTGTGTCTTGTAAATAGTCTTGTTGGCTGCCCTCCGGGGTAGTCTTCTTTTGGTGGTTTTTGTTTTCATTTCTAGTTTTCTTTTTGGGTCCCAGCATTTTGTTCTCTTTTAAGGATTAGAATTCTTTGCATAAACCCTGGTCTTTGGTATGATGTCTGTAGCATGGTGAACTTAAGAATCTGTCTTTAGCATAGTGGAATTGGTCTGGTCTCTAGAGCTATTTTATAGGTTTGGTGGAACATTTTGAGCAATCTCCATGGATTTTTATCTTCGGAGGTCTGGAAATCAGTGAAACAAAAAAAAATATAAGGAACAAGTAATCGAACACACTGAGGATAGATCGGTTGTACTGGTTGGTTGACCCAAGTCTAAACTTTTAAAGAATTCTTTTCGGGTCTGAAGTTTCATCCCCTACTCAATATGAAATAGGTGGAATGGTGAAAGAAGTACTGCCATTAAAATTATCTAATCTTAAGCTTAATGGTGAAAAAAGTACCACCCTCCCACCCAGAAATGTATAAAATAATAAGAAAAAGGGGAGCAGGATGAAGCTCTAGTCTCTGGGAGAAATGAGCAAATATGACAACTCTGTGGTTCAATATAATTAGTGCCCCTTCTCTACTCCTCCCAGAGGTCATCAGCTTAATTTCCTTTCAAAGCACACACTCCACCACTGATGAAAAGATTATCAGATGGATCCTGTGTGGCCAGATTTTCTCAGACGTGTGGCTCTTTGCCTGTAAGATACTTTGAGTAGTGACTTGTTCTAGTTTTGCTAACTATACATTCTATAGTTCTCAAATGTGCTAAGGCATTTGTACCAAATAGTCGCCATTTTTTATGCCCTACATCCCCGTCCCTACATTTTGTGTGCAAAATGTTGGGTCCCCCTTTTTTGTTTTGCTTTTTTTTCTTGCCTTGTCTGTCTTCTTTTATGTTTTCTTTCTCCAAGTTTTTCTTCCCTACGGTTGTGCTTTGTTTTGTTGGTTTTTCATTCCTCCGGGACCCCGATCCTGGAGTTTTTCATCCTTTGTCGGGAGCTGGACTTCGGACTCTGGGATTTTCTGCCGTGATGTTCTCTTTCCTTAAGGGGATATCATCACAAAGATTCCCGGGCCCGGAGTCCCAAGGTCTGTCTATCTGGAGTTTGCAGATGGAAAGGTGGCTTGCTTTTTACCGTGGGTATAAATAGAAGTTACCTTTCATTTTCACATTTACCACGATTTAAACACTCAAGCAATCAGAGCGATTTCAGAGTGATTTGTAGTGATTTAACGTTAATCCAATGCTAAACATTTCCAATGTTTCCGAGCAATTGTGAGTGCTTTGTCATGGCAAGTTGTGATCATGGCAATTGTAGCTATTGCAGAGCTTCCACGGGGGCTTCTTTTCTTCTCCTTTCTGCGTTCTTAGGTTGGTGCCTCCTCTCCCTTCAGCTTTCCTTCTGTCTGGTGTTGTTGTTTTCTTTCTATTTTTGTTGTCTTTGCCTTTTTTTTTTTTGTTCCTCTTTCGTGTCTTTCTAGTTTTTCCGCCCGTTGGTGGGTCAGCTCTGCCAGAGGGTTGTCCGCCCTCTGTGCAGGTGTAGTTTAGTTTGTATATAGTTTAAAAGGTTGTAGATATTCTGTGTTTTTCTTGGTTTCATGTAGATGTTTGTTCTGCAATGTATATATGTGTAAATTTAGTATATATTTGTTGTATATCCCTCCATTCCTTGTGTATATATCCCTTGGATCTGATGTATATCTTGTGTGTATCCTACCAAGTAGCTTAGTGAGCTCATCGTGTTGCCCGTGTAGCTGGTTTTTTGTCTGCAAGCTCATTCTGAGAAGAATACCACCTGTCTGAAACATGGCTCTTGGCTAGTTTCAAATAGGTGGTCTTCTCTCTCCTTTGTAAAACCAGCCTAACCCTCATTTATGTCCCATGTGTGCATTTAAATCTGTCTAAGTGGCCTTGACTTTTCACGCGTTCAGACAGTTGGCTCTGTCGTCATCGCCATAACTCTTATTTATTACCCACCCACGTGGCGCCCATGTGGGTCTGACTATTTTTCTTTTTGCACATCCTTACCAACGATTACTTCTCCAGGCTCCGGGTCTCCTGCCATCATCCATCCCATGTCCTTCTTACCAAATGTGATAAAATCCCTGGACCCAGATGGTTAATCAAATTCCTAAGTTCATGATATGTATGTGTGCTTTTTGGAGTTTTTGAACAAAAATAACTTTTTAGGGAAAGAAGATACCGTGGTGGTAAGATCTCCAGACCCCGAAGTATTTATTTATTGATGCATTCTAACGGTCACTTTTCCTTGTAGGTTTTAGGAGTATACTTTCAAACATGTCTGAGGCATCTGCATCCTCACCACCCGAAAGTCCAAAACTTCCATCTACAGCAAGTACAGGGCGTCAGTAAAGTAAAAAATGGAGAAGGCTCTAGAAAAGATGCCTTTGAGCCTGAAATACATTAAGGATGAAGTCATCACAGGCTCAAAGATTGAGTCCAAGGTTTATCTTTTTACCGACACTAGTGTCAAAACATGGCCAGAAATGTAGGCCTTGGTCAAAGTGATGTACATTCAATGATAGGCCAGAGATCCTTTGGCCATCAAAATTGGGAACTCTGGGATCCTAAAGGTAGCTTGCTTCCCATGCTCGGTGCAGTCACCAGAGCTTATACTCACGCTCTCAACTCTTTACAACCCATCTGTTTGGGCTATTATGCTTGCACCACCGGAGCCATCAGGGTACCCCACTCCTTTAGTGTCTCTCGACCCTGATACCTTCCAGAGGGGCTTGAGAATCCCTCAATTTTCCAAGCTGACCGTGGTCACCCGGTCTGATGCCTTGGCCCAATTCAAGCAATTGGAGGAAGTGGCCCACATATATATGAACAACAATTAGCTCAAAGTCCCGAAGAGGGACCCCAAGAGGATGAGGCTAGAGATCCCCAGATCCGAATTCAAAGAGAGCATCCAGATGGGGATAATAGCACTATGCCAGGTCTTTGGGCAATGGTATGCCTGAGAATTCTCCAGGTGGATGTACTACTTCTTGCTCGGCATAACTACACCCAGGGATTTTTTTGACTGGGCGGCCATAATTTCAAACCACGCTGACTCCCAGTTCCTCCAACTGGCCAAGAAGAAGAAATTTTACATGACTTCTTATGTTTTCTGGGCCCTAGCATAGTAGAGGCCCCACACCCATGGGCTACTTACAGACGGCGTACTAGAGCTTGGCTCAGATCAGAAGGCCCCATGGGACTACTTCCCACATATTCAATGGGAGGCCAGTATCCTTAGTTTCTACAGAGTAAATGACATGTTTGTTTACTACAACCTACTCACACCCACCCGGGATGCAGGATACCGCCTATCCATAGAGGTGATGAATTTGGTCTAGAGTTACAAACATTATTACATGCAATACCAGCAGCATACATATATAAGGGTGACTGGCTTCTCTGGGAAACCCTACTTGTTACCCAAGCACTGCGGGGACAAGATTGTCCTCCTGGAATTTTGCAGGCAGATAATGGAGCTGCATGCCTTCTATGCCCTGAAGAAGGTAACCAATATTCCATTCCCAATCACTTGTGGGAATTATTCATGTAGTCTGGCCACCGCCAAAGAAGCAGACACTGAGCTAAAAAGTTATAACTTGGCAGAATTCTACTTGGCACGGAAGCATTTTGATCCGCACAGCAAGATTGTGGTGGCACTTCCCTGGGCTTTAGAGCCCCATCAATACCATAGGGATGACATTTGGAAAGACTACCATGATGACATGGAGGTCTGGATCTGGCACTACATCAGGATGATCACAGGCATGATGGAAATATTGAAGCTCTAGAGATTCTTGGAGGATTTCTCAGACTCCAGCTCCATGATAGATCCCAAGTACAAAGCAAAGGGGATCGATATATTGGCTATTCCACCAGTAAACTGGGATGCCCAGGAGGGGTCCACCATTGAGGACTTCACCCGTGAGGTGGTCGAGCATAGCCACACTTACTTCAAAAGGATGTGCCCTAGGAGTGTCTGCAGAGCAGCCCCGCCAGCACCAAAAGAAACCCCAGGGGCAGGGACTTCTTCACAGGGAGAGGACAAAGGAAAATAGATAGATACAACCCCTCCTGTGCAAGAAGTCCCCATTAAATAATAAATAAGGAAATCAGTAGTAGCCTCCTAGAAAATGATGAAGAACCTAATCACATAGCTGGCTACCCCGGTGCTCATGGCCGGACCTGTCCATCCTCCATCCTCCCCTTCACTGGCAACCTTAATGGTTAAGGCAACAGGGGTGGATTCGGTAGAACAAGTAGTAGTAAGGGATGCAGGCCCACCCTTGATTACTCAGAGAAGGAGGATGCTTGACCCTAAGCCTAAGAAGGAGCTGGAGCTAGGGATGCCCCAGGATCCACAAGTTTAAATCCTTTCTTCTGACTCCCTGGAGCTAGAGAAAGAAACAGAGCCTACCGATGTCCTCAAAAACCCTCCTCCACAGGATGAGTTTGACAATGTTTTTGCAACCGATGAATTTGGTAACTTACAGGGGGGCATCGAGTAGGAGGTTGAGGTCCCAGCATAAGAAGAAGCTAAGGAACAGATAACTGCACAGGAAACAGAGCAAGAAATCACCTCTGAAGTTCTAGAGATGTAAGATATGGGGGTGGATCAACAAAAATAGAGTGAACAAGCGGCACCTATTGAGGGAACTGGACCTATGGGAGAAACCGTAACCTCAGCTGCCACATTCCAAGCACCACTCCCTGGAGAAACATTTGGGTAGGTAATAACCATGACACAGACACTGAATCTTGGCCTGGTACCTCCCCTATTTCCAAAAGATGTATCAGAAGAAGAAGAGATCCCGGTGACTGAGGCCAAAGAACAAGAAAAATGAGAAGAGGAAACCCCCGGGTCAGCTGACGAAGGTCCAAAAAAAGCTGAAGATGCAGAGGGCAAGGAAGAAGAGACAAATGTCACCGGGGGAAATATTCAGGATGAGGCCCAAGATAAAGAAAAGGGGGTGGGTGAGACCCACATCACTGAGGAGGAACATCAACAAGACACTGGAGAAGAACTAAAGGAATAGACTTTGGCAAACAAGCCACCCCTACCGCCTTAGTGGTTAGTGGAGAACAAGAAGAGAAAGGCTCCATCCACCCTAAGAGCTCACCTCTCCCTAGCTGAGATGATGGCCCAGGTCCAGGAGCCACCAAAGGACAAGAAAGCCCAGACGGTTCATACTCTTTGAACCGGGCCGAGCGGAGAAACAGTTGTAGTTGTGGCAACACCTCCCCTAGACACTGATGCAGTGATGGCAGAGGCTAGAGATTATGATATCACAGAGATATCACTGGGAAAGAGAGGTAAATAGGGTGAAGTAAGCCTATTAAAAGAAGCATCTAGGGTGGTGGAGGCCAGATACGAAAAGGAGGCCCAAAGGCTCAAAGCAGAGAAGGAAAAGATAGTGAACCTCATGAGGTTGCTAACTGAGCTGGCCTAGCCCATTAGTTCCATTCCCCCATAGGCCTCCATGTCTGATGTGCCATTACCACAGAGCAACATTGACTCCCTGCGAGCAATGAAGAAGAAGGCCCAAGCGGTCGATGAGTGGGTCACTCTGCAAATAGGAAACACCCAACATTTCCTAGTGTCCACCCTCCTGGATTTATATGCGGCACGACACATTTTTCATTAGGTAGAGACCATTCTTAACATATGGGAGGGTGACATGGAAAACTATGAGACTTGGAAGGTAGAGCTGGAAGAGCTCCTCAACCTCAGGGAAGAGATGGTCTCTGAATCTAGGATTCTGGGAGAAGAATCATTTGACTTTGTAAGGACCCAACACTCCAGACTTGACCTCACATTGGAGGTACTCAAGAAAATATTAGGGGCTCTGCACGACAAAGTCAACATAGTGCAATATTCTTCAAATATATACAAGGAATTTGTGGCAAAGGTCTCCGGAGCAGACCCATTCAGCACTGATACATGTACTCCAGAGGAATACATCTTGGGAAAATTTGATGAATTAATGGAATCCAAATACCAATCCCCGGAGGGACTGGATGGGACCCAAATGACAGGGCTAACTCGCATGATCCTTAGTGGTCATGATTAGGCAAAAATGGCTGACAAGTTCAAAGATAATTTTCTGGAGCTTGGAGAACAAATTGAGGCAGCTAAGTACCGGTGGTCCTGCCTTAGAGAAATTGATGAGGATGGGATCTCCCAACTTCTCCAAACATTCAATGATAACAAGCAACAATAAATTTTCTCCAGAGCCCGGAGAAAACCCAAACAATTTGTATTCTTTATTCTTTCAGAATGAAAGTTCCTGAATCTCAAAGTCCCGGATTCCAAATTTTGTATACTTTCAAGTGATCCGTGTCCCGGTCCTCGAGGCCAATCGGTCACTTTCATAAGTGGTTAATAAAGGCTGTTAGAAGGTAGTTGGCTACATCAAGGAATGTTAGATCAACAGTTGGTTTTCTGACATATGGTCTTCTTGAGGCACCGCTTTAGAGGTACACCTAGCACATTGGAGATAGGGTGCCACATTTCCCATTTATGAGGCATGTAGCCTCGATCCCTGGGATTTGATTTATTCCTTCTCTTTCTTGGCTCTCTTCTCGAGGCTGATTCTTCCACCCTACCATCTTGTCTTATTCTTCTGACATGTCAGACCTATTTCATCTTAAGGTCTTTTGTAGGGTGGCGCAGGTAGTACCGGCCCCCAGATATTGAATTTTATTGTAACATGATGTAAAATAGGGTTAGGGTTAGGGTTAGATGAAAATGTGTATAAATAGTAAGTCTGGCCCGTTTGCAAGGGTCAGAAAAATTGATGATTTTGCTGTCCACGGTAATAGAAAAGTGATTTTTCATTTCAGTTGCAGAGCTCAATGCTCCATTGTTTCATCTTTCCAATAGTTAGATGCTCCCTTGGAGTCACCATTGTATCACGCACCAGTTCTTGCTGGATGAAATATTAATGAAGGGAGAATTCTTTGCAATGATTTTGTTGGCATTCAAAATTTTGTGTTAATGGTTTTTTTTGTTTCATGTTCCTTATGTCTTCTACTCTGATATTTCAAGTAGCTTAACGACCTCTTTTCTCTTGCTACTGATAAAATACTAACTGATGGTTGTGTATTTCTTTAGTATTTAGTGTATTATATCAGAGCACTATCGATGTTTTGAATGTTAAACATAACTATAGATAGATGGATTACTTCTGACCCTGCAGGATATTTTTTGTTTTATTTGCTAAGTGTAGAATGCTTGGAGAAACCTCACCTTACTAAATCTCCAGAGAGAATGAGTTGAAGAAACCAGCTATCCCCCTCAAAAATAGTCACTTCTCCCAACCGAGCCCCACACCGTCGTGACCTGACACCCAAGTGCTTAAAGGCCCGGGGAATCTAACTTACCTGGATATCCTTTGTAGGTGGAGTTGGCCGATACCCCCAATACCCGATGACAACTTATGACTATTGGCGGACGCGGTCAACAAAACCCCGTCAACAGATCTAACTCAAATCCCACTTTTATGTAACTTAGCTTTTTTATTTTTTTATGTTTCATGGCATTTTATTTGTGTTCTATACTGATGAACTTTGTAGATGTGAAAAAGCTTCCCATTTGGATCTCTAAAAAGGATTAAAAGTATTTGTATTTGTCTCTACAATAACATTTTATACTTCATATGGTAGAGGAATTTATCATTTAGTTATTTGGTTCAACTATTTTATAAACATAGGATCCTAAGGGTCTACAACAAGAGTCACTTGGTTTTCATTTTTCCTTTCTATTGAGTAAGATATTATTTCTCTTGTTTTATTTCTTGCTAGAAAGATTTACAATTTAAAAAAAAAAATCAATTTGGGAGGTATTGTCTTTAAAGTGTTTCACATATCTATTGATTTGGGATGTAAGTGTAGTGTTTTAACTCCATTTTCTTTAGGGGGAATTAATTAATGTACCCATGAAATAGAATGCAAGAAATATTATGAGTGAATCATACCAAAATAAGTAATTGTTTATTTGTTGTTTGCATTAAATGTTCAATAGCAGTTAGTCTCTCAATATATTGCATAATTGTATCTTATTTCCCTTGAATGACCATTTGGTAGGTGGTGAATATGGTGGTCCCAAATGTGAAGCCCTTATTTTTTAGCAGATATTATATATTATGCATAGGGTTGCATGTTATATCACAAGGCTTGTAATTTTTGACACATCTAGATTTATTTCATCCATCATGGCGCCTAGGAGCTGAGACCCTTAAAAATTTTCTGCCACTCTCCTTAGTCATCAATTTATTAGTTTATACAAACAACCCACATCTAAAATAGCAATGAGGGGTGATACTATGAAGAGAATCTTACAAAATAGATCAAACAAAGACAAAATTTTAATCAGGAATAAAAAGGCATGCAAGTAGAGAAGGTTCAATACAATCAAGCATTGTGTCTCCCCTAACAATATATATAATAGGAAAATTCAATGCTCGTATGTTCGTCATGTTTTAAACTCCTAGATAGATATATTATTCCATTAATGCTATCTAGATTTCTATCAGAGAATAATAAATATTGCTTAGGGTTACCTATGAGCCCTCACTGACCTCTATGCCCTAACTTCTTCTTCCATTTGGGCCCTTCGTAGTCTCTGATTGTGAGCCCTCACCGATCTTCGTCTGCTCACTTCTTCTGCCTTTCATGCCCTCCATGGTATCTGACTACTACGCATAAGGAAACATAATTAATAGATATTTTTTTTTTTAAAGTAATTCTTGTGTTCATCGGAATTATGACTAACATGGGTGTTCATTGCAATTTCAACCAACATAGCAACAACTTTAAAAAAAATCAATTTTTTCCTACTATCAACCGACAAAGAAAAACCATTTTAATGCTTGGTGGGGAATGTTGGTCAATTTTTGGGGTCAAATGTACTAGTGAGGGAAATGATCCCAACCAAGATTTCCTCCAACAACACACTCTTCATATAACTGTAAACGTGGTACACCTATAAAATGAATTGTAAGAGAATAATGGTTTGAAAACATTATATGTCCTATTGAGGAATATTATTTCATCCACAGTCTCACCATTCAATACCTCCCAACACATATCTAACTCATCCTCCTACTAGCACAATGATGGATTTCCCTTATAAATGAGCTAAACTATATTTTCCAACTACTCTAGAGGAAGACTTTACAAGCTAGCACTCAATTTCTACTTCTCCTCGAAGCTCATTTCCCACTTTTTGGGGTCATTAGCCCTGGGTATCCTAACTGCATAAGAATTAACGACCAATTCTCATGCTTTACAATTCCTAGCCTTTACGAACTGGTTCACTATGGTCGCAAGATGCATCAAATTGAGATTTTCTATGCTTAAATTCCTCACTTGATTCCATCATAGTTTTGGCCCCTCATAGTCCACAAATAGGGGCCCCACCAAGCTAGCATGTCTAACATCCTCTTTTACAACCTCTCCCAGTTTGACTGAAATGCCCGCATACCATAGAGAGGATATTCCCTCCTAGACAGTCATGCCATAAGCACTGAATTCACAAAAGGAAATCCCGAATATGCTTTTCCCAGGAAGAAATCCTTCAAATATGCTATGAGAAATGTAGGAACCTTGGGACCCTCCAAAACCCCCAATAGGGCATATTTCATCCTCACTATCCTATCTATTCATCTTCCAATGTGATAAATGGAACCCCAAGGTGTGCTTCACAATACACTAGACAAGACCTTGCTAGTCCTATTCCACTTTAGGATCCTAACTCCACTTGAGGACCTCAAAATTCTATAAACACTGAGCCTATGACTACTCCTAACTCTTCCCTAAGAGTTACTACTATTGTGTTTCACCTTGAAGGACATCCATCACTAGTTTTGTCTCAATGTTTCTTCTTGGCCTTGAACAATTCCAATGCCAAACTCTTCATACCAACTCCACACATGATACAAGGGCCTTTTACAATCTTTGTATGATAATTCTACATCCATAAAATCCAAATCCCACAGTTCTTCAATCCCTACTTGATTGAGTTTCAAAATTGCAGCCAAATTGTCCTATTAGGCCTAAAACACCAATTAGCCCTAAGATCCATAGGGTTTTTCATGCTTTTCTTTGAATAATTCCACACAAACCCTAAAAAAAAAAAAGGATCTAGATACCCTTTTGGGAAACCTAAAATATTTCTAACGTCTAGGGATTCCAACCTGTCCGTACACCTCTGTCTTGAAATGTAGGCTTTTAGGCATATTTTGGCTCCTCTTAAGCACTTCTCTAATTTCTATGCAAAAATCAATCCAAATGGATTAGGTGGGTTCTAAAATTGACACTATGGGTCTATGAGACACTAATGAAACTAGGATCACACTTGGTTTAGTACTCCCATACACACCCTTTTCTCTGCACTCTTGTTTTCCCCTGCCATACCACTAACCAGACATTCCTAGCTTGCTTAGGTCATGGCTTTAAAAATAGAAGCTCGAATGTTTAGGACCTATACTTTCATATATACACTTTACATAGGGTCCCCAAAAACATTCATCTACCCTTAGGAGATTCCCATTGTTATATTTCATGGGGGAGCCATGGAAACACAAACTACTCTAAACTGAACCAGCAGACTCCCTAAATCCTACTCAATTTATTAATGCTACTAAACTAACTCTACAGTGATTTATTAATGAATTAAAAAGTCTTGTATCTACCCACTAAGAACAAATATATCATTACATTGATAAGTTCAATCCATCCAAATGCTTTGTAACTCAAAATGCTCAAATATTCCTAACAACACAGAATTGCAGAGCTTCTTCCTATTCAAAAACTTGCTTACAACCACTTCTTCCTTGAGAAATGAGTGACATACATCCTTAAGATGATTCTTCCATGTTTCTAGGATTTTTCAATTAATTTTCCACTCCTACAATGAGGGGAATCCAAATTTGTTGAGTTGCATGCAAATTTGCAAAAAGTTGCAAATGTTGTCATGACAACTTTTGAGCAACTTTTAGCATCTTTGCATTTATGCCTCCATCCTATCTTTTAGGGCTTCTAACCCATAGGGTTTGATGAGCCAACCTCATAAAATCCTAGAAAAGCATCTTTCCTACTGTGCTAAGGTATAGGACACATTTATACCATATTTCCCATTTAGACCAAACCTAAGCAATATAGTAACCTAGCTATAGTAGGGTGGATTAGACACTAACTATCTATCCACCTAGTAACACACCTTGCAAGACCTTCTAAGGTCCAAAAATAAACACACACACACTGACTTGGCCAAGGTCAGTTACAAGCCAAAATATTTAGGGTTTGGTAGGTGGCCTAGGTGCTCCTGCACCATCCTCCCAAGTGAAAGTTTTCAATCCATCCTTGGATTGAGTAAGTTAGGATCATTTACCAAATTTTTGAATTTTGACTCCTTTATCCATTTTGCATCTGCATCTAGTTGTCCTTTCAAGTTCACTAAGTGCTCTTTGTAATCCTTCTTCCTAGTTTTCTTGAAAATTATGGATTCTAGTATGCAGTCTGCCTTCTCGACTAGTGTAGATGGTAAATGGAGTTCTTCTACCTCTTGGATGACCTTAATAAAATTTTGATCTGGATTAGGGATTGGTCCATTATATAGAACCAAATCTGCAATGTTAAAAACATGTGATAAGCCACTGTTCCCTGGTAACTCCACCTTGTAATAATTTGCTCCATACTTGGCCAGTATAGTGTAGGGGCCAATTCTTCTCATCTATAACTTGTGTGGGATTCCTTTCTATAGTATAGCCTTGTTAAGATGTACCATCACTAGATCTCCTACCTTGAATTAAACATCCCTTTTGCCTTCATCAACTTTACTCTTGATCTTCTCAATGTTGTCAATCAGTGTCTTTGTGACTATGTCATGAACTTCTTGCATAGAATATGCAAAGTCCTCAACATATCCACTACCTTTCACTCCATATTTTAGTTCTCTGAGCTCATAATTGCCTCTAGGGTGTAGACAATATACAATTTCAAAAGGACTCTTACCAGTAGTCCTAGTCATAGTTTCATTATAAGCATATTCAGCTTGACCTATGAGTTGGTCCCATGTCTGACCATACTCCTTTATTAAGAATCTTAGGATATTTCCAAGACTCATATTAACTACCTCCATTTTACCATCAGTCTGGGGGTGGTATGCAGATCTAAAGGATAAGTTGGTTCCCAACTTTTTCCACAGAGTCTTGCAAAAGTGACTCATAAACTTGGTGTCTTTGTCCAACATAATTCTCAAAGGAAATCCTTTTATTCTAAAAACCTCTTTAAATAAAATAGAAGCTATTTGACTACCATCATTGGTTGTTTTGCATGGCACAAAGTGAGCCATTTTACTAAACCTGTCTACTATCACAGAGACACTATCCATTCCCTATCTTGACTTGGGAAATCCAACCACAAAGTCCATGCTTAAGCATTCCCATGGTCTAGTTGGGATAGGAAGTGGTTGGTATAGACCAGCATTATTGGATGTTCCCTTGGCTTTCTAACACAAAATGCAACTCTCAACATGTTTCCTAATATCCACATTCATCTTTGGCCAAAAGTAAAATATCTGAACAAGTACTTGTGTCTTACTAACCCCAAAATGGCCACTTAATGCACCATTATGTTTCTCTTGAATCAAATTATCCCTTATAGAACCTCTAGGGAGACATAGTTGACTTCCTTTAAATAGGAGATTACTTTGCAAATTACATTCAAAATATTTACTATGAAAATGGTTCTGATATTCTTAAAATACCTTATAAATTTTTGCAAAGTCTTCACCGTCACCATATAGATCTTTGAATTTGTCTATTCCCATGCTCTGCAGTTGGATCTCTTGGACAATAAGGGCTCTTCTACTCAAGGCATCTACAACCTTGCTCTACATTCCTTTCTTGTGTTTGATATTGAATGTGTATGCTTGCAGGTATTCAACCCACTTCATATGCTTATGACTCAATTTGTCTTGTGAGTTCAAGAAGCTAAGGGCTTGATTGTCTAAATAGAATATGAACTCCTTTGGAAGCAAGTAATGCCTCCATTTTATCAGTGACTAGACTAGAGCATACATATCTAGGTCATAAGAAGAATATTTATTCTTAGCTTCACTCAACTTATCCGTATGGAAAGCCACTGGTCCTCCCTCCTAGGTCAAGACAACTCCAATTGCCACATTGCTAGCATCACACTCCACTGTAAACAACTTTTCAAAACTTGGCAAGACCAAAATTGGTTGGGTTGCAATCTTCTTTTTCAGTAGCTCAAAACCTTGGTTAGCTTGTTCATTCCAAACAAACTTAGTCTTAATACCTCCTTTAATAGTGTCCAACATAGGATCACATATTGCACTAAACTATTTAATGAACTTTCTATAGTATTGTGCTAGGCCATGAAAAATTCTTACCTCAGTGCTTGTTCTTGGAGTAGGTGAGTTGATGATGGCCTCCAATTTGCTAGGATCCATCTAAGGTCTCTAAGAACTTATTTTCACTCACCATGAGAACATTGGGATAAGTAGGCTTCAATTCTGCATCCTCCAACAGTGACGGGATTTTGTATGTCACGTTGTCCTTCTTGAAGGAGTATGAATTTTTCACTCCATCATGCATGGCCCTCCTATAAAATTATGGTGCAATGGTCTACCTAGGAGCAAGTGACATGCGTCCATAGGTAAGACATCACATAAAAATTTATCCTTGTATCTCCAAATTGAGAATTATACCCAAGCTAGCTCATTAACTAGGACATTTTATCCTTTGTTTAGCCAACTGACCTTATAGGGACTGGTGTGGGGTATCCTTGTCATTTTAAAATTATTGACTGCCTCCTCTGACACTATGTTGTCAGTAGACCCTGAGTCTATGATGAATCTACACACTTTTCCCATCATCTTACAATTTACTTTGAACAATGATCTCCTTTGACTGAGTTCTTCCTTGACTGGCTATTTGATTAGAGTTCTCATCATGAGATTCTCTCCCTCTGATTCTAAATGCACTTCAGGGTTCTTGAATCCACTTGTCTCCTCATGAACATAGTTCACTCTTTTGTCACCTCATTAAGAGGTACTCCCCTTCTCTAGACACCTATATGCCGGATGTCCTAACTAATTATAGTGATAGCATTTCATATTGGAAAAATAATTGCCTCTTCCTTGACTACGACCTCTTCCTCTATTGTTAGAGTTCCTTCCTCTACTTCAACTCCCTCTATTGAAGTTTCCTTCATACTGTTTAGTGAGCTTAGTCTCTACCTGACCTCTAGATTCAGATTTTCTTCCTCCATAACAACTTCTTTGTCCTCTAGTGTCTCTTCCTCTACCCCTTCCTCTTGAAGTGTCTGAATCTTGTTTCTTCTTCAACTTCTCTTCCTCCTTGATAGAAATTTGGTGTCATTTCTGAACTATGTCTAGATTTAAAACACCCATCTCATCTTGAATGGTCCATTTAAGTCCGATAAGGTACCTTTCTACCTTTACCTTGTCATCCTCTGCTACTCTTGACCTAATACAAAGTCTCATAAATTCTTCAATGTATGATTTGACATCTAGGTCCTTCTGCCTTAGACCTTGTCTTCTCTTGTGCAACTAGATTTCATAATCCTCAGGGATATAAGCATCTCTTACTCTTTCTACCATAGCATTCCGTGAATCAATGGGCCTTTTCCCTTCCTTCTCTCTCTCATCTTGGATGAATTTCTACCAAGTGAGAGAAGACCCTCTAAATCTATCTTTTGTAACCTTCACCTTTTGAGCCTCTGTGATTCCATCACACTCAAAATGGTTGTCTAGCCCTTCTATCCAATCAAGGAATACCTCTGGTTCTATTTTTCCATTGAAAATGGGAACTCCTTCCAATGCTTTTCCACTCATAGCCTTTAGGGATTTTAGGAATGATTCTTGGTCAAGGATAGGATCATTTAGGGATTTCATCTTTGATGGCAATGTCTTTTCCTTTTCCTTCCATTTTGTCCTTCACTTCATCTTCTTTTGCATCAACTTCATCCACTTTTTGCTCCAATTGAGCCAACCTATCTCAGAGTAATCTATTCTCCTCCTCTTTTCAATCTACCCTCTTTACTAATTAAGCATTAGTCACCATTGTTGACTCTCTAATGGATTCCTCTATTTGTAACAATAACCACAAACCTGATCAAAAGAGGCTCTAATACCACTCTGATAGATGTAACCCAAAGGTGTGCTTCATAATACACTAGACATGACCTATCTTTTCCTAGTCCACTTTAGGATCCTAACAACACTTTAGGACCTCACAAGTCTATAGACACTGAGCCTATGAATACTCCTAACTCTTCCCTAAGAGTTACAACTATTGTGTTTCACCTTGAAGGACATCCATCACTAGTTTTGTCTCAATGCTTCTTCTTGGCCTTGAAGAATTCCAATGCTAAACTCTTCACACCAACTCCTCACATGCTACAAGGACCTTGTACACTCCTTTTATGATCATTTTGCTTCCATACAATCCAAATCCCATAGGTCTTCAATCCCTACTTGGTCAATTTTCAAAATTGCACCTAAATTGTGCTATTAGGCCTAAAACACCAATTAGCCTTATCCAGAGGGTTTTTCAAGATTTTCTCTAAAAAATTCCACACAAACCCTAAAAAAAATCCAAGATCTAGATACCCTTTTATGAAACCTAAAATATTTCTAAGGTCTAGGGTTCTGAACCTGTCCGTACACCTCTATCCTGAAATGCAGGGCTATTAGGCCTATTTTGGCTCCTCTCAAGAACTTCTCTGATTTATATGCAAAAATCAATCGAAATGGATTGGGTGGGTTCTAAACTTGAAACTTGGGTCTATGAGACTCTAATAACATTGATCCTATACTTATTTCAGTACTCCCATGCACACCCTTGTCTCTGCACTCTTGTTTTCCCCTACCATACCACTAACCGGACTGTCCTAGCTCACATAGGGCATGGATTTAAAAATAGTAGGTCGACTCTTTAGGACCTCTAATTGTATATATACACTGTGAAAAGGCTCCCCATAAGCATTCATCTACTCTTAGGAAATTTGTACTGATAGATTTCATGGGGGAACCATGGAAACACAAACTACTCTAAACTGAACCAGCAGACTCCCTAAATCCTACTCAATTTATTAATGCTACTTAAATAACTCTATAGTGATTTCTTAATGAATGAAAAAGTATTGTATCTACCCACTCAACAAAAATCTATCATTACATTGATTATTTCAATCCATCAAAATGCTCTGTAAATCAAAATGCTCGAATATTGCTAACAACACAGAATTGCAGAGGTTCTTCCTATTCAAAAACTTGCTTACAGTCACTTCTTCCTCAGAAAATGAGTCACATACATCCATAAGATGCTTCATTCATGTTTCTAATATTTTTTCATTAATTTCCCACTCCTACAATGAGGGGAATCCAAAGTTGTCGAGTTGCATGCAACATTTGCAAAAAGTTGCAAATGTTGTCATGTCAACTTTTGAGCAACTTTTAGCATCTTTGCATTTATGCCTCCATACTATCTTTTTGGGCCTCTAACCCATATGGTTCAATGAACCAATCTCATAAAATCCTATAAAAGCATCTTTTGTACTATGCTAAGGTCTAGGACACATTTAGATAATATTTCCCATTTAGACCAAACCTAAGCAATAAAGTAACCTAACTATACTAGGTTGGATTAGACACTAACTATCTATCCACCTAGTAACACACCTTGCAAGACCTTCTAAGGTTCAAAAATAAAAAAACACACTGACTTGGCCAAGGTGAGATACAAGAAAAAATATCTAGGGTTTGGTAGGTAGCCTAGATGCTCCTACACTATAGTATCTATTTATCTTCCCGTCCACTCAATTTTCCTGCTCGCCAGACCAGTATTTGCTCACAAAAGGGAATTCATCAGGCATCAGTGCATCATATTGAATTCGAACAATCTGCCACAAATCCTGGGTTTGTATTGATACATCTCCTTCTCCACACATCACTACCTCATTGGAAATCACACATCCCATGTTGACAATCATTTCCTCGACCAAGGCATGAACATTAAAATTATGCTTGTTCTCAATATCAGCCCAAGCCATCATTGGATTCAAATTAACAATACTAAATTAATGAATTTTTCAATAGGGAGGCCTATTGGAAAAGATATAGAGCAGCGTGAAGAATGCACATTTCTAGAACATTAGAGTTTGGAATAAAACCTTTTGCCTAAAAACTCCAATGGAACTCGACATCAGGAATGAATTTATACCAGATGGATGATGATTCATGCACCTCCACTTGTGTTTACATCCTCACATCTAGTGCTATGTTGGGCTCCCACAAACCTAGTGGGACTGCCTTCCTCTTCCCCCTATGGTCCAATTTCACATGTTGCTCTCTTACAGTTCCTGCATTCTCTGCAGAATTGGCTTGTAAATTATGATGATCTAAAGGCCAACTTCTGTCCATTATCATCTTTCCAAGGTTAGGACTCAATAGAACCAGACGTATTCAAATGGAGCCACTCACCCCATTGGCTCCTCCTATGATATTTTTTTTTGAATTAACAATCATTCCACTGGAAATTTACTCCATGCCATGCTACAGGCACGAGACTCTATCTTTATTGCCTTTCATTTTTCTAGGAACATTTCTTCCATCCAATTCATGATCCTCCTTCATGGCTCATTTTGACTCTTCAAATTCTAAAGATTCTTTTGTGGAATTCGCTCTGTATTCTCTCTGAGATAAATCATGTACTTCATCTATTTCCATTTTAGCCACTTCAGTTGTGGATTATTTATTAGAATTTTCATCTATTTCCATCATTGTCATTTCAAGTTCAACATCAATAATAGCTCTTTTTCACCTAATAATTCATCTCTTTTTAATTTCTTATATGTGAAATTACAATTACAATTTTCAAACTTAATGGTCATTTCCCTATTTCTCATCTTTCATTTTAGCTTCTTCCTTTTAACTTCTTGGTCAGGATTTTGAGAAATCTTATGCCAAAGCTTTGCGCCACTGCTATGAATAACTCCAACTTCATTGTGATTCTCTACCAAATATAAAGTACTAGATTTTTTCCCTTTTTCAATCACTAAGGACCCTTTTGTCACCATCCATTTACTGGATTCCAACCTGACCTTACATCCTTGAGAGAACAAATGACCAGCTGAAATTGAGTAATTTTTGAGTTGAGGAACATAAAAGACATCCCATAGTAGCCATCTATTTCCATCTATTAGTTTAGACAAAACATCTCTTCAAACAATTTGAGGATATTTATCAACTACAAGAGATACCTTACCAAAATTACCGCTTTGAAAACTTTTGAAAAAATCCTTGTGAAGATTAGTACGGAATGATGATCCTATATCGAGCACCCTGAATTTTGCTGCAACTTGTGTTGTAGTCAAAATAAGAACCTCTTTGTCTTCCATATCTTCTCCTTGGATTTAAAAAATCTCTAATACCAATTATAAGTTTTAAACAAGTAGATGAAATCTAATGAACATATTGAAGAGATCAGTACAAAGAAGATAAAACACAACACAACAAATTATAGTGGTTCAGAAAATTTGCCTACATCCACTCTCAAAGAAGGGAATATATTATAATTATTTTAACCAATATATTATGTCCATAGCATGTACACATCTATTTATACAAATGCATTCAACAATCAAGTGTATAAGTGATCATTGAGTTTCACATACGCAAGATAAATTTGATAGGAAGGAAAGAAAGAAAAATGGAAAGGCATTTTCTCATATGTTGTAGTTGTAACTATTCAATAATGAAACACTACATTTATTCTTGCATTCAAATTCTACATTAGAATTACTTTAGTTTTTTTTGTTATTCTATATTAAATAAATATGTTCTCATAATATTTTCAAATTTCTTGAGTATGCAATGAAATAAAATTTATACAATTTTAAATGATGCAAGGTCATAATTATCAACTTATCATAACTATTAAGTCATAAAAATTCTACATTGTGTTCTTTTGAGTTAATCTCATCCCAATATGTTCATAATGTAATCTATATATAGAATAATTACATATAAACATTGCATCAATGAAAAATTACCCCTTGAATTTGAAGTAGAGAGTTAATAAAAATAAAAATTAAATATATATGTTCTCACAAGAATTCTTTTATATTTCTTAAGTACATGTAGTAGTTTATATAGATATATTTGTTTTGTTCTTTTGTTTTAGATTATAAGAATATATCAAAAAATAAAGTCCATAAAATATTAATTCAACATCCTTTTAAATCTTCATATTAAAATTGTGGTGCAGGGACACCTGTACAAGGAGAAGAAAAGACCTAATGATACCAAAGTTCTTTTTCTATTAAGGGAAATTTGTTTATATGTTGTTTTTGCTTGATGTTTGTAACATGTAACCCAAGATCATGGAAAGGTCATATATAACCCACCATGGACATATGGGCTTAGGGGTACATAAAAGAGTCTTAAAATTTTTATGAAGTGTGTTAGGGGGTTTAAGATAAGTCCTCGATGACTCAAAGTCATCGAGTTGAAAAATTGTCAAATTTGACAACTGCGGAAAAAGTTATAATTATATTGCTAATGACAAATTTTCCAAAAAGTTGCATTTTGCACCCAAGAGTCACCATAGTTAAAAACTGGTTAGATACCATTGGGAAACACATAAAATGATGAAAAAATTCTCTCCAAGTTGAGAGGGGGAGATTGTAATGAGTTTGCATCTAGAGATTTGAATAAAATTGTGAAGTTCCTGAATTTTCAGTGTGCTCAGGTTGTGTACGACCCTATACAATGTGTATATGTTCTGAATACAATTGGGGATTTTAATTTTGTTTATTATATTTCATATGTATGAATTCTAAGGTTTGATTTTATGATTGGAGGGAGAAAACACCAATTTACTCACTGGTGGTCTAGATAGACAACATTTCTAGGGCTTGTGAAAGAAATGGCCATAGCTTTGAATTATGCCCTTGGTTATTCATGGTCCTGGAGGAAATGAAAGTGTGCTCAATTTTTATTAGTATTTCAGTGATGTTTTGCAGGTTCCTAGCAGTAGAAGGAAGAAAGTTGATGCCTTAGGTGGAAATCTCTATGTGACAACCGAAATGAAGAATAGAGAATGTTCCATATCTCAAGTTGGGTGATTGATCAAAGGATTTTCCTTTGTATTTGGTGATTATTTTCAATTCTTAGAAGATGACCAAGTTTTTGGATTGGTGGGGCAACATCATTGAGAAACACTTCCTTTGGAAAATAAGCCTAATTAGGACAATTAGGTCTCCTAGTCTCAGTAACGATTAAGACCCTTGATCAGTGAACCATATAAAACATTTTGGGAGGGTTGTATAACTTTCTAAAGGGTGTCAGAATCACTTATATTTTGATTTGTTCCTTCGAATTAAAGAGGAGAAAAGTGGGAAAAACTATCCATGAAGGGCTACAATAATTAGGAGTCTTTTGTGGAGAAGATACACTAGTAGATTGCAAGTGCAGAACCAATGGTTTTTTTATTTCATGTTGGCCTATAAAAAACCATATCATATCCCTTTAGGTATCTTTTGTCTTGGTAAACATATCAAGCCTAAGTAAGCCATTTTGTCCTTAAGGGTCACTTGGAGTCGTAAGGCAAGCCTAAGGGTTTGATTATGTTTTGGAAGAAATAGTTCTAAAAGGGATATGGAACTTAATAAAAAAGTGTAAATCACCCTATGGATTCATAAATAATATGTTAGGGTTTTTGGATTCATCCTTGGATTGATGAACTTATCATAACTAGAAAGAGTAAAGAAGTAAGGGCTCTACATCAATTGGTATCAAAGCATAGAAATATCCTTAGGGAGAAGGATTTTGGGAAATGTGTCAAAGGGAGAAACAAAAACTAAGGCTATAGAACTTCCTCAAAGAGTAACCAATATAGAACTTGCAGATATTGTGCGAGAGAAGATGGCAGAGAATAGAGAAATGAGAAGGGAAATAGAGATGTTGAAGGGAAATGTTGTTAGGAATGATGGAGATGACTCTAGAAATGAAGAAGAAAGGAGTGAGGAGGAAACCCTTGGGTGGGAAGAAGAAGATTTTCCTGTGGAGAAGAGACCCCTCTTGAATGCCTTGAAATCCATGGAGAGAAGGAACATGGAGTGAAAGGTAGATCTGCCAATGTATAATGGGAATATGGACCCAGATTTGGTTATGAATTGGATAAAATCCCTTACAAGTTTATTTGAATATGTAGAGATCTCTGAACACTAGAAGGTAAAGATAGCCATGTCTGGACTAAAGGGAGGATCCCTGACTTGGTGGAACTTCATTCAAGATGAAAGCGTGAAGAGTGGAAAGAGTATGGTAACTACTTGGAAGAGGATGGTAACCTTGGTTAAAGAGGCCTATGCGCTAGAAAATTATGAAGTGAAACTTCATAAGAGAAGACAAAGTGTGAGACAAAAGGAGGTTAATGCCTTCTGTTACATAGATAATTTTCAAAGGCTCACTATGAAATCCAAAACTGTGGAAATAGAGAGTGAGAGGGTGGCCATATATATTAATGGACTAAGAATGAACATCCAAGATGAACTACGTCTCTGTACCCCAAACATCATCTACAAATATAATCAGTTAGCATTAAGAGTTAAAGAGAAATTGAAGAGCACACATGAACAAAAGAGTAGAGGGAGAGGCCAAAGATGGTTTAATAGTAGAGGCATAGGGATGTGTAGTGGAAGGGGTCAAAGGTTAAATTCCCATGGAGAATCCAATCAAGACAATACTCAAGGGGAGAGTAGTTATAGGGGTTGTTTCACGTGAAGAAGATCCAATTCAAGGGGAAGATTTGGAGTGAGAAATTTTGAACCCTTCAAGTGTTTTAGATGTCATTAATTTAGACACATGGATTCAAGGTGTCCTAAGAAAGAAAGCTCAAGTTCTCAAGGAGAAAGGAGGAAAAATTTGGTGAGCGAGGACAACTGTCAAAGTGTCAACTCTCTTCGATCTTTTACAACATGAGAGAAAGGGGAGTCACTCCTGATGAAGATGAAACTTCTCAAGACATCATGCCCAATAGAACCACTACAAAGGAAGGCTTTATTCAGAACCTCATCCAAGCTTGGAGGTAAGGTATGCAAATTTTTAATGTATTATGGATCTATTGACAGTTTGGTTTCTGTTGAAATGGTTGAAAAGTTCAAGCTAATGAGGGTGCCACATCAATGTTCTTACAAAGTGTCATGGCTCACTAAGGGTCAACACACTATCATTGAAGAATAGTCATGGCTGCAAGTTTAGATGGGAAAATATAAAGATAAGATACTCTATGATATAGTTCCCATGGACGCCATTCACCTACTTTTGGGGAGGCCTTAGGAATATAAATTGAAAGAAATTCATGATGGGGAAAATAACACTTATAGTATTATGTACAACGGAGAGAGGAAAAAATTGTTACCACTACATGATAGCCTAGAGGATCAAATAGAATCCATGTTCATGTTTGTGGGAGGAAAGAAATTCCTTGAAGTCATAAAGGAGAAGGACACACAATGATATACCTTGGTGATATTACCCAAACAAGATCAGAAAGAGGTAGTAAAGGAGAAAGAATTTCCCAAAGGAGAAATAGAGGATCTAATGAACAAGTATAAAATAATTATATCCAAGGACTTGCCAATGACCTTACCCCTTGTCAGATAAATCGGTCACAACATAGATTTTATCCTTGGTGCCACTTTGCCTAATAAGGCTTCTTATTAATTACCACCTCAACAGAATGAGGAAATCAAAAAGAAAATCCAAGATTTGTTAGAAAAGGGTTTGATAACTAAAATTTTGAGTCCATGTGCAGTCCCTTTTCTTTTGGCTCCAAAGAAGGATGGGACTTGGAGGTTGTGCATAGAATCAAGGGCTGTTAATAGGATCACAATTAGGTAAAGGTTACCTATGCCTAGGATTCAAGACTTGTTGGATTGTTTTGGAGGGGCCAAATACTACTCCAAGGTGGATTTGAAAAGTGGATACCACCAAATAAGAATAAGGATTGGAGATTAATAGAAGATTTCCTTCAAAACTTATTAGGTCTTATATGAGTGGAAAGTGATGCCTTTCAGCTTGTCAAGTTCACCTAGAACATTCATGAGGCTCGTCAATGAAGTGCTAAAGCCATTTCTTGAAAATTTTGTTATAATTTATCTAGATAACATCATCATCTATAGTAGAACCATGGATGATAATTTGAGACATATTGATTTTGTTTTCAAAATATATTTGATGAGAAACTCCTAATCAATTTGGAAAAGTGTGTTTTTCTGTAGGAGGAGTTGATTTATTTGGGTTTTGTGGTATCGGGAGGAAAACTAAAGATGGACCCAGATAAAGTGGAAGCCATCTTGAATTGGCCCTCTCCAAGAATGATAGAAGTGTATATTTGTGTGGACAAAGGAGGTAGAATACTCTTTCCAACATTTGAAACAAAAGGTAGAAAAGCAACTAGTGCTTGTCTTCCTAGATTTTCACAAAGTTCTTACCATAGAATGTGATGGATATTACATGGCCATAGGTGCAGTGTTGATTCAAGAAGGAAGGCATGTAGTATTTTTCAGTGAAAATATTAAGGAAACTAAGAGGAGTTACTATTCTTATGTTTTGGAGATGTATGCCCTAGTTCAAGCATTAAAGAAATAAAGGCATTACGTCTTGCCTTAGGAGTTTGTTGTTTTCACTAACAACAAAGCTATGAGTTTTTTGAATAGCCAGGAGAAGTCAAGTCATAGGTGCATGAAATGGCTTGATTCCATTCAATCCTATACTTTTACCATCAAACACAGAAAAATTTATAGCCAACAAAGTTGCAGATGCTCTAAGCAGGAGGAGTTTGAGTGTGCAAGAAGTGTAGTTGCAGAGTGTGGGAATTGATTCATTGATGAAAATGTATGATGGAGATGAATACTTACATAATATATAAAAGGTTTGCACTAAATTTTATGATTCTTATCATGTTAAATACTTTTATTTTCTGATACAAGATGGTCTATTGTTCAAAGGTAGTCATTTGTGTATCCCTAGGAGCTCAATGAGGGAAAATATCATCAGATAAAAGCATTGGGGAAATATGACTGGACATTATTGGTTGGAAAAGACCCTATAATAGGTGAAGAGGTTCTAATTCTGGCCTAAGGTGAAAAGTGATGTTAGAAGGTTTGTAAAAACATGTACATCTGTCAAAGGGAAAGGGAAACATCCACCAATTCAAGACTCTATCAACCACTACCTATCCATACAAGGCCATGGGAGATTTGTAGTATGAATTTTTTCATGGGTCTATGTAGGACTTAGAGAGGATTTTATAGTATTTATTTAGTGGTGGATAGGTTCAATAAGATGACCTACTTTGTGCCTTGTAAAAGCACAAGTGATGCCACATATATAGAAATTTTTTTTTTGAAGAGATAGTGAGGATACATGGATTGCCTTAGACTATTGTATCTAATAGTGATGTGAAGTTCATTGGCCAATCCTGGAGGAAACTGTGGAAGAGATTGGGCACCAATATAAACTTTAGTTTTGCCTACCATCCACAAATAGATGGGAAAACTGAAGTAGTGAATAGGTCCTTGTGGAACCTATTGAGATGCTTGATAAAAAATCATGGAGAGAAATGGGAATCTATCTTACCAAAGGTAGAATTTTCCTACAATGATTTAGTAAACAGGAGCACCGGTAAGACCCCTTTCCAAATAGTGTATGGATAGAATCCTAGTGGGTATTGGAGTTGAGAGACCTTCCTCAAGATGGACAGATAAGTGTCAAAGGAGAACAATTTATAGACAGTATAATAGATATTCATGAATAGGTTAAAAGAACACTTCAAAATACTTACGCAAACTACAAGGAGATAATAGATAAAAGAAGGAGAAATATTCAGTTGTAGGTGGGAGATTTGGTATGGGAATACCAAAAGAAAGAAAGACTACCCAAGGGGAATATTTCCAAACTAATGATGAGGAAGGTAGGCCCTTGCAAAGTTTTAAAGAAATATGGATTGAAAGCATATGAGACTATAGTGCCCTCAGACCTTGTAATCTCTCCTATCTTTAATATTTATGATCTAACACCCTATAAGGGAGATGTACATAGGGACAAATTTTTAGGTTATAGAATTGGAATAAATTGTTGTGAAAATTACTCACCATTAACCAAGAAGGCTTGAGAAGATCTTGGATACAAAGGTCATAAAAAAGAGCAAGAAGAAAACATACAAGAAGTATCTTGATAAGTGGGAAGGATTTCCTAAAGAGGAAGTTGTGTGGATATATGAAGTTGAAATAAAGAAGCATGATACTTGTCTTGAAGATCTTATCTCAAGAGGACTTGAGATCAATTAACCTTGGGAGTATGGTGTAGAGGAACCCCTAAAAGGAGGAGAAAAGATGTAAAGACACCAGAGTTGATTTGACATTAAGGAATTTGTTTACATGTAGTGTTTGTATGATGCTTGTAATAAGGAACCCCAACATGTTACTCAATGCCATGGTAAGGTAATCTATAATATACCATGGACATATGGGCTTAGGGGTACATCAAATTATCTTTAAAAAGTTTAGGAGGTATCTTAGGATGTTTAGAATAAGTCCTAGATGATTCAAATTCATCGAGTTGCAAAATTATCAAGTTTGACAACTTTTGCAAAAAGTTACATTTCACACCCCACGGTCACCACATTTCAAAAAGTGGTTCGAAACCATTGGGAAAAATATACACATAATGAAACAATTCTCTCCAATTCAAGATTAGAATATTATAATGATTTTGTATTTGGAGATTTGAATAAAACTATGAAATTCCTATATTTTTTGTTTTTTGAGGTTGTTTACAGCCCTGTACAGTGTGTATATGTTTTATAATAAATTGGAGATTGTAATGTTGTTTATTATATTTCATATGCATCAAGTATAAGCTTTTTAATTTCTGTTTGGAGGGGGAAAACACCAATTTACTCGCTAGTGGTCTGTATAGACAATATTTCTAGGGCTTGTGAAAGAAATGACCATATCTTTTAATTCCACCTTTCATTGTTAATGGCCTTGGAGTAAATGCAAGTGTGGTCAATTTATATTAGGATTGTAGTTGTGTTTTGCAGGTTCCTAGCAGGAGCAGGAATAAAGTTGATGCCCGAGGTGGACATCTCTATGTGCCCACTGAAGTGAAGAATTGAGAAGGTTATATATCTAGAGTTGGGTGATTGATCAAATCCTATGCGTTTGGATTTGGTGATTAATTCATGATTAGAAGATGACCAAATTGTTGGATTGGCCGAGAAACATCATTCAGAAGCACTTCCTTTGGAGAAAAAGCCTGATTAGGTTAATTAGGTCTCTTAGTCACAGTAAGGGTTGAGACCCTTGATCAGTGAACCAAATCAAACCTTCTGGGAGGGTTGTATAAATATTTAAAGGGTTTTGGAACCACCTATTTTTTGATTGGTTCCTTTTGAGGAATAAGGAGTAAAGGGAGACAAACTACCCATGAAGGGCTACAAGGATTATGAGTCTTTTTGGAGAAGAATACACCAGTGGATTGGGATTGTCGAACCAATGGTTGTTTTATGCTACGTTGGTCGAGAAAAATGCCATACCAAATCCATTTAGGTCTCTTGGGTCCTGAGAAACATATCAAGCCTAAGTAAGCCAATTTGTCCTTAAGGGTCACTTATAGTCATAAGGAAAACCTAAGGGTTTGATTATGTTTTGGAAGAAATAGTTGTGAAAGGGATGTGTAATTTAATAAACACAATGTAAATCACTCTATGGAGTCATAATTAAGATGTTAGGATCCTTGAATTGAGGAACTTATCAAAACTAGAAAGAGTAGAGAAGCAAGGGCTCTACATCAATTTGATTTAAATAATTTAAGAAAAAATAATAACTTAAATATAAGCCATTAAAAATACATCTCACACACATTCAAATGATCTATTTACATGATTAATGGATTAAAAAACAAAGTAGAATATCAATCTATCAAAATTTATATTCCCCTTTAAATTTACTATCTTCTACATTTTAGAATACTTAGAATGATATATGTAAACCAATATTAGAATACTTAGAATGATATATGTAAATCAATATAACCATTCTTATCAAGATATTTATTTCCATTTTATTTACTTGAGTTTTATTTTTTAGACTCCCTAGAGTAATTGATCTAAACCAATACAATAATTCATTATAAAAAAATAGATTAAATGTTTCTACTAAAACATTGTCTTCTCAAAATCATTTTGTCATTAAAAAGTGTGTTAGCCTTACTATCTAAAGTACCTCTCTTACCCAATAATATCCCACTTGTTCAATTTATCTATAAAACCCTTCATAAAATCCCAAACCGTCTCATTGGCAGTCCCTAGAGGCCAATCCATAGCCTCTTCCTTGGCTGGAACCTCTAATTTTAGGCTAGCTGTCGTTGAGGGATCTGATTTTGAAGATAATAAACAATACATAAATCATTTATTGTAGAGATAAGCTCCACTCAAAGCTTACATGATAAACCCTTAGTAAGCAAGTGAGATGAGTTGTGTAAAGTAGGAGCTTATTCCTTTGGGATACCAAATATTTGATAGTAAATAGTCTTCAATGGATCAATCAAAAGAAGGGGACAACCCAGATCAAGAATCATCTAAAATTTGTTCCATGGGTTATGAAAAATCAAAATTTTCCATTTCCTAGGAAGCAGAGGGAGCAACCAAAAAAAAATTCAGTTTAGCCATGCACTGGGGATTGATGGGGGAAGTTCCTTCTTTAGAGGGTTTTTCAAACATAGTGGAGGAAGAGGAACCTAGGTTGTTATCTGCACATGATTGGTTTAAATAAAAAACCAAGGTGGGATTAGTAATGTAGGGGAGAGAGGTCAAAGATGTGGTGAGGCTTAAATTATTATTAAAAGGCCCGAGAATCAAACCTTGATAGAGTGGGATACCATTGGGTTTGGAATGACTCATAATAACTGACTTAACCAAAGAAGAATGAATCCAAAAGGCCAAATACTTTTCATTACCATACCCGAAGTAACTGACTATATGAAAAAGTTTAGAGTTAAATATTTTATATGATCCACCGAGAGTAACATACCACAATAGAACCTCCACCATGATTTCCATGCTCCAGGAAGGTCTTTAGTTTGAAGCATTTTTGAAATGATTAACCTTCTCTACTTTCTCTTGAGTAACATTTTGAAATCCTCCTTGTAATTTCCTTTGGGCTTCCTGAGGAAGGAAACCCCTTCCATGGGTTGACTAGTAGGAGCTAAGATAAGATCCATAGTAACATGGAAAGGTATCCCTTTGACATTGAGAGAATTTGATAGAAAGATAATGTTGGCGAACAAGCATAGTTATACATTATTATTCTAGTTATGATTAAATAGTTGCTAAACTGACTTCTACTCTTTATAGAGATATACAAGGTTCGTCAATAAAACTATAAATCAACTATTTCCTCCAATATCTAGTATTAGAGCACTCATGTGAATAGGCATCAAAATAATAGAGATAGTTTACAAAGCCAAAATCTAAAGATTGAGCGAAAGGAGAGTCGTGCATTTTTATTTATTTTTAGCTTTGTGGATTCATTTTGGTTTTTTGGAGTGACTGTCACTGGAGTATTCAAAAATTATTTGTATCCAAATTTTTTTGAGCGATGTAATTTTGTGGTCACTTATGTTTGGGTCTAATAATATGGTGACCATTTTGGAGAAACTCAGAGTAGAAAACTAAGGGAAGGAAAATTTGTGGTCTATAGATCAAACAACTTGTAGTGGAATGGGTTTGAACACCTATAGATCAACTGATAGCATTAGAGGTTGTCTAGTAGTTGGAAAGAACATAGACAAATACATTTCAATTCAAGTTCCCACCTTAGATTATTTTGTTTTTCTATGAGTTTTTAATCCTCCTTATCGTTTTTAAGATTCAGTTTTCCATTGCTCATATTTGTGAGAGTAGTATAAATCTTATGGAAAATAGAGCATCTTAGTGAGTTTATGGAGGGAGCCATGCTGCCAAATTGTATATAGCTATATGGATCTTCAATCTCCTCACATTGACAAAAATATGTAGAATATTTATAAAATGAAGATACGAATTTATTTTAGTTATTTTTAATTTTGGAAATGTAATTTGTTCTAGTTTTGGCAATTTGTTACAAATGGTGATATAAGGGAGTTATTGTGTCAAATTTTTCTTTAAATATTTTTTTTTAAAGGAATAAAGCATTCACAAGATAGAAGGTTGTACATAGGAGATAAGACATAAGTTTTTTTATGTGTTCTTGATTTATTGTCACGAATATTGTTTATGATTATATCTTGAGGAATATTGTTTATGAATATTGTCTAACTTGAGGAAGGATCTTTCCTCCTAACCCTACAAATACCTTTTCCTGATGGTGTTGGATCATTTAGAGGGGATATTAGGGAATATCTAGCTAGGTTTTTAGAGAAGGGCTAATTTTTTTATTTTTTTATTTTTTGAATTCCGTATATGTAGTCCCCCTAACCCCTTGATAGAAAAGGTAGCATCCCAATCTATAAGATAAGAGAAATGTGGCTCTTTTCCTTTCTATCAAATGAAACAAACCTTCTTTGGATAAGTTACAATTACACAATTTGCATAGAAGGCATATGCAAAATAGAAAGTATGTAGAATAAAGCACTTTAGAGAAAGCCTTTTAGAAAGCATTTTAGAAGTTTGAAGCTTCTCCACATTGCATAGAAGACCCTCTTTCCAAATTGAAAGATTTTTTTGGATATAATTCCAACATAGAGGACCAAATAGAGTGATCAACTTTACCAGTTAAGGGCATTCCCAAACAAGGAAAAGGGAGGTTGCAAATCTGACACTAGCAATCTAGAAAAAAAAACTTATAAAGAGTGATGAATATGCATGAAATATATAACACTTTTCTCTAATTTGAGTTTTTATTAGAAACTACTACATAATCGGATGAGATTGAAACCTAGACCTTTTTGATAGGTAACAAAACACTCTCAAACAAGAGAGTATGATGAAAAAGTTATTTATGGGAGTTAACCTAAGAGGAAGATGATAGATTAAGACTTGGAGGTAAGCGTCTTGTAACAATATTCTCAATATTCTACCCTAAAAAACTAGCCAATAGGATGAGAAAGTAAAGGTGTAGAAAGCGTAATATAAACTCTCCATAAGAACATGCCAGCAATGAAGAGTACCAAAAAAATAGCATATAGATGCCCATAACCATCACAAGAGTTACACATCAATAGAAAAACCTTTAATTCATATTCTAAAATCACAAAAGAATGATCAGTATGTATGCACCCTAAAATGGTCGCCTAGACTTCGGGCCCCATTTATCATTTTCTCAATTTATCAAATTTTTGAATCAATGCTTTGGAACATTTTCAATTCAAATCAATTTCCTTGATCAAATTGTAATTAATTCAATTATTCAATTATTTCAATATTTTCTAAGGTTTGATCATTTTTAT
>MU225331.1:227432-266291 GCA_018584345.1 Thuja plicata | reverse complement strand
GGTGAGGTGAAGAGGCTAGAGGATTATGCTCTTTTCCCTTTTGGGAGAATCAAAAACTTGGAACCCTTGAATCCAAACTAAGTCCCCATGTGGTCCATATTGTGAGTCTTCCTTGTTAGAGAGGGTTGACCATAGTGGACATTCCCTTTATTGGGTAAACCACGTAGATGGAACCTCAAGCGGTAATAGCCATTTTCGCCATGGTAGTGACAACCTCTATATAAATGTCCTTGTGGAAGAAATCTCCACGGGTGTAGTTTCTTTTGGGTTGTCAGATCTCCTCAGCAGCTCTTGATTGATTAAATTCTTGGATTGTGTCAAAACCTCGGTGCGTCGGGATTGCATCTCACCCACTTGAGATTGCAAAAGTTGCAGAGTCAAGCCATTACTAAGAACCATAGTGCAACCAACTTTTTATTTTCTAGGACTATGTGTGTGATTAGAAAACATTTGAGAACATACACAAGTAGCATTCTTATGGAGTAGAATTACTATGACACTATCTATATTCATGTGCAAGGCTGCATTGTCCCTTGCTCATTGTTTGAAGACATTGATTGCTTGAACTCCCTGATTGCTATCTTATGTGCTTGATTCATGATAAAATTTGTTAATGCATCTAGTTGGTCTATTAAAATGAACAAATCTAAGTTCCTGAGTGATAAAAATTTCAATGTATCTCCCCAAAGAGTGCTATGACATGTTTCTCAACATCTAAATGAACTTAAATGGTATCAATTTACAAAAAATGACTCTTGGTCTTCTTTCTTCCACATCTTCCATGTCTTCTTAGTCTTCCATTTCCATTCTTCTCTTCTTCTTTTATGCTTCTTCCTATTTCTTCCTAATATTTTCACATCTTGATTCTTTTCCTCTTATTATCTAGTCTATCTTCTTCTATTTTCATCTATTCTATCACTTCCATTCTTGATTCCTCTTCTTCTAGAACCATGAATTTAAAATATCTTGTTATGGAACCTCTCTTGAGAATAGATGATCTTGAACTTATTTCCCAATTCAAAGAGTGTTATTCCAAAGAGTGCATAAGTGATGAACTTATGGAAAAAAAAAAATAAGAAAGCGAGTGAATTAGGTGCCTTTGCCTGAATCATGCACATGATCTTGTCACAAATTTCTTCCAAATGTCATTCTTCTTCTAAATCTTATCATCATTCCTCATCATCCAAACATATTTCATCTTCTAAGACTTCTCATCATTCCTCATCATCCAAATCTTATTCTTCTTCTAAGTCTTTTAATCATTCTTCATCATCCAAATCTTCTTCTTCCACTAGGTCTTCACATCCTTCTTCTTCACGATCTCATTCTTCTTCTACTTCTTCCAAGAGTCATGATTCTCTTCAAAATGCATACCATAATGAGTAGCGTGATAATCCTTGTGATACCTCTTCCATGAAGAATGACATGCCCATATTTTATGACTCTAAGGATCCCATTTATTGTAGCTCTAATGCCTATTCTGATGATGGCTATTATGATGAAATACATAGACATGATTATGACACTTCTATTCCTAAGGGTCCTCCTCATCATGTATTTGTTCTTACTAAAGGGTCATCCTATTGGATAGATCATGATGGTGATCCATATGTTTCTAATTTTAAAAGAGAATTTGATGAGTTTCGTGAACAATAACTCTTTGATGCTTCTATTGAGGAAGAGAAATTTTACCGCGTTGATTATAAATGTCAATATTATAAGAATCCCTCCTCTAAGAGTTTTCATGCTGAAAATAAAGATTGCACTCTCAAGCAAGATCATGTTAATGATGAACCATTGTTTTGTGATGATTCCCTTCCATCCTCTACTTCTTCCAATACTCATACATTTCCTAAATTTTCCAAGCCTTTCGAATCTTCCACAAATCCTTCATCCGACAATGCTTTTCATGCAGTTCCGTATAATTATCCACAAGGGCTATCTATTAAAGAAACTCAAGCTAACCTTCACTTGGCTGAAAATACTTTCAATCATGCTAAACCTAAAGAACCTAAGCCTTTATATGCTATAATGCCTACTTCAGCTAATCCTTCTGCATCTATTCCCAATTCTCTCATACAATTCCAACATGCTTCCTTGTCCTTAGAAGTGGCTCCAGGTCAAGAGGACTCTAAAAATGATAAAGAAAAGAACATAAAGAAAGATCAAGATCAAGAAATCTCCATGTATTCCAATCCTCTTTATGAGGACTCTTATCCATGTCATGGTTCTTTTGATCCCTTACGCACTTCCTCATTCATTCCACCATGTCTTAAGTCTTCTCCTAAGCAAGATCAAGTTACTACTTACACCGTTGAGCCTATTGAGAACCAAAATAACCTTATCCCACTTGCACTTTCCAAAGATGATACTTCCATTAAGGTTATTAAAAATGGTGTTGTTACTTCCAATATTGAGCCTATTGAAAATCAAGAGGAACATTTTACACTTATGCTATCCAAAGATCCTTGTCAAGATCAAAGTCTTCCATCTTCTTGTTCTACCACTCCTTGTTTTCTTCCACTTTCTAGTCTTCCTAAGTCTTTTCAAGCTTCAAAAAATCCTATCAAAGAAGGTGCTCCTATTCAAGATTTTCATGATCCTATTGAAAATCCTAATGCTCACTCTAAAGATACTGATGTCTTTGGTTGTCATATATATGCTGATGAACTTATTGATTATCCTTTTACATCTTCCACGTCCATCCTTGGACCTCCTCCATCAATACTAAGGGCTTCGTGCATTTTCCTTCCATCTTGGGTCCTTATGTCCCTTTAGTTTCCCCTCCTAACTCTCCTAATTTTTCATTCATCTTGGGTCCTTACGTCCCTCCATCTCCTATATTTCCTCAACATCAACATAGATGCATACCCTTGGATCCTTTTCATCCATCCACCCATCTAAACTAGTCATATTTTTTTTCTTCCTCCACAAGTCCCAAGTCTTTTGGAAGAAACTTGAATGCTCAATACAAGAACAAGAAGCAATACAAGAATCCATCTAAAAAAGATCACCATGTCTCCTCTAATCGACATGGGGGCATAAAGTCAAAAGAGATATCCAAGAAGAAAACTACAAGACAAGTATGGGTTCCAAAGTCCATCATTGAAGATATTCTCTCTAAGTCATCAAAAGGAAATGAAAATCCTATGACTATATGGATTCCAAAGTCTCTCTTGAAAGAGTCTCATGTTGAGAAACAAGTGAATTTGACATTCAATCTTCCAAAGGCTTCCACTTCATCTTCTTCCAAAAACATTCTTTCATTCCATGCACCTAAACCACAACCTTCGCTATCCATTCACCATATTCTTTCACATATTCCTTCATTCATATTCCCTCCATCCTCTCACCACCCTTCAAGGTGTGTGTCGATGTTGATCTTGCCTTCCTTTCCATCCACCCTTTCACAATCCTTCCATTCACTATCCCTCTACCTTCTACTCTTTTTCCTCATTTTCCTATTCCTCATATCTTCCAACCTCACTCGCTTTGCATAAAATCTTATCCTCCATTTTCCTCTTTCATCTTCCTTTCCCTATCGGCATCTTTGAGCATATCATTTTGGATCCTTGGCATATCATGGTTTATCCTTTCAAGGAGCATTATCTAAAAAGCTTGCCTTCTTCCAAAAAATTTAAAAATTTAAAAAATTAAAAAAAGGAAAAATGTAAAAAAGAGAAAAAAAGAAAAAGAAAAATTAAAGAGAAATAATTTCATCCTATGGTGAAAACCACTCCCTTGTGGCGCCTTGGATAAGTACCATGATGAAAACCTGGCAATCAGGCTTCATGCATAGTTCTTCTACATCTTTCATCCATTCTGTATTCTCTCTTTGATCTTGACAATGTTGATCTATACACGAACATTTGGGCTATCTTGTGAGCTATCTTATGATGATCTTGCTTTCATTCCTTTCATGTTTATCCTTCATATCTATCTTCCTCCATTTTTTTTTTCCTATCGCTATCCTTTTCTCCTTTGGTCTTGATCTAATAAAAAAAGAAAAAAAAAAGATTAAAACACGGTGCTATAAATCATCTTGACATGTCTACTCCTTTGGACTACATCCTTTCCTACTCTTGCATTACGCTTTTGCGACTTATCTTATGTTGGCCTTTCATTTCTTGTCCAAATTTCCTTTACATGATGTTTCTTTTCTTTTCCCTAGCTTGGGTACTCTTGAGGAGTTTGCCTTTAAGGATTTCTTCCCTTCATTCTCCTTCATTCTCTTGTCTTCCATCTCTTCCACTAGCTTGCTAATCCCTCCTGTCCTCCACCTTGCTAAAACATTAGGACTACACGATGTGATCTTTCTTGGGAGTTTGATGCCCATTGTGTTTGGGGGCATCCCTTTGTACATATTTATTGATCCTGAAAAAATTCAAAAAAATGATATATTGTCAAAGTTCTAAAAATTGGAAAATGTCTTAAAAAATGATCATCTTAGTGAAAACCTAGCAATAGGCGCTTTTGATGTATCTCTAAAAAAAAAATTATATATTCCAAAAATCAAAAAATTTAAAAAATTCAAAAAAATAGAAAAAGTACCTTGGTGAAAACCTGGAAACAGGCGCCTTGGTAGCAAAAATTATAAAAAGTCCTAAAAAAAAAGAAGAAAAAAATGAAAAAAATGAAAGAGAAAAATTGTAATAAAATCCAAGTGGTGAAACCTGAAAATGGGTGCTACATGAGGCCTTGCACCCCTATTTCTTAGCGCGTGTCCTTGACACTTAGCCTTTCTCCATCATGCCTTGTCCTTGTTGCTTAGGTCTGGAATTGGTCTTTGTCTTTGTCTAGGGGGCATAACTGCATTAGCTTTGGTCTCTTGGATGCATTTGTCTTTAGGAAACCTCACAAATGGTGTTTTTCAATACCACTCTCAACTGTATTTTTCAATACAACCCTTGACATCTAGTGTTTTTCAACACTTATCGGTTTGGTCTTACCCAGTTTTTTCATATGGTCTTACCTGCTTGCAAGCATTTGATCTTTATCCTTGAAACTCACTTTCAGTTAACACACTTAAATTTTTAAATGCAACACTTAAATGCTTGAGCTATGTCATGATATTTTCTTTGTGTGCTGATTGTTATTGATTTTTGTTGAGTGTCCTTGTCTAATAAGTCTCTCCGTGATGCATAGCTAGAGGACTTGGGGCATGGGACATGTTTTTATTTGCTTCTTGCTTTATGCTTCACTATTTTTTGCACAACTATTCTTTTGGTCATCCTGGCCTTTATGCCTTGATGCAAGCATGGTTTTACTATATTAAATTGGGTAAGCTAACATTATAGTCATCTTGACCTTTATTTCTTTGATGCTTATGTTAGAATCTTTCCACATTTCAAATCCGATATACATCACATTCATATCTTCATAGTTGCACTTGTGACTAGTGATGGTTGCGTGATGTTTCCGATATAGATCACATATAGTTTCGCTTGTGACTAGTGATGATTGTGTGATTTTCAGATGTCCATTAATAATGACCCAATGATGAAAATAAGTTCCTTAACATTCTCTTATGAATGATGAACACAAAGTCCTATGTTACAATTGCTCTATTGCAAGTACACCTTTGCATTTTTCATGTAGCTTGCATTGTTAGACTTCATGTTAATTTGCATTTTTAGGCTGCATTATGAGTTTGCGAGGGTTTCCTTCATCTTTCTTGTGTACTTTTAATCAACTATGATCACGTTATGATCTTCATTTACTTATCTTCTTTCGTGATCTCAATCAAAATTTTCTATATTAAACAGTTGATTAATTTTGGGGCATTCTCTTTCTTGAGGCAAATTATCTTTCTTCTCTCCATTTATTTCTACCTCTTCTAAACTTCTATCTTCCATTTGCTTTCACCCCACTTTATCCTTCTTCTTCTTCTTCTTCTTCTTCTTCTTCTTCTTCGTCTAATTCAACCTTGGGGCATAATCTTTCGTGCTTAATGATCTATCTTGGTTTTGTGATCTTTATATCTTTCATCTTACATTAAGAACCTTATCATTAGTTTGATTTGATCAAAATTTATCAATTTTTTGTTTCTCCTCTATCTCATTTTGATTTTGATCATGAGGGGGCAGTACCTATCAAACTTCAATCTTTGATTCAACTTTATCAATTGTATCAGTCTTGCTTGAGATTCTTATCTCTGACATGTCAATTACTTATTTCGATGTTGACTTTGTCTTTTTCAATTGTGCTTATTTTTGTCTCTATCTTCTTGTCTTCTTCTTCTTGCATTCATGGTTCCTCATGTAGATTAGATTTGCATATTTCCTTTCATAGATTAATCATGCATTGTTATCATTTAGATTAATTTCCTTTCATGCATTGTTATCATATAGAGTAGATCTAATTTTCATTCTTTTGAATCTCTCGTTTCATGGTGTACTTGCATAGGCACTAACTAGGTCAATCTGAGGGCCTCCATTTCACACCTTTGCACTCCATGACTAGAGAGCTATGGATCAATATTTGAGGCCTCATTCTTGAGCAACCTTGGATGGAATGATTCATAGAAGTGTGTCAACATTTTAGCACACATAGTACAAAAAATTATTTCTATCTAATAAAAATTACAACTTATGCTAGTATACTTGATTTAGCTAGACCTATCTATAGTATATAAGACATTGATCATATAATGACCATTTGTTTTCTATCATTTGGCGACTATATTCTATATTACATCAATATTAATCTTCCATCATTACTTTAAAAAAAAACTAATTAGCCGATAGGCTATTATAAGTGGGGATTTCACCCCAAACCTGTCCAACACTACGAATCCAGTGGTAATTTGTTTGGTATTTTTCACTTTGTTGAGAAATGTTTTCAGTCAACAAGAAAATTATCGATCAAATCAACTCAAATCTTTACCAAATGAAATCAGATCAAATCAAATCTTTCCCAAATGGAATCAGATCAAATCTAATCTTGTGCAGATTAAATCAAATTTCAAATCAAATCTTTCCCAAATGGAATCGGATCAAATCTAATCTTGTGCAGATTAAATCAGATTTCCTATAATTAAATAATATTTTGAAATCAAATTAACTCTTTCCTGATCAATATTTTTATATAAAATCTTTAACCGTAGCTCACAAATTCCATAGTTTTAGATTTTCTTTTAGCTTGGCAGCTAATAGATTGAAGTAGCCAATAGATTGTTTTATTCTAGAGATGGAAGCATGTCATAGACTAGATCGTCATTTACAGAACATTGTCAATGATGCTGGCAAACAAATAATATTACTGCATGTTGAACTTAGCCCAAAGTTGCTGCAAACCGAGAATATTGCTAGTCTTTTAAGGGATTGCTGTAGACATTAGATCCATGAGGAAGTTGAAGGAATCTTTGAAATGAGACACTATCATAACTGTTGAGTTATTTGAATCTCGTAATTTTGGTCTCTGATCATTTTCCTATCGTGCTTGATTGCACAATTTCAGTTTCTATGTCTGCATTTTCTCTGTGTTTTAATTTTCTGATCATTTTCTTGTTAATGTGTAGGAGCCTCTTCTATGCATTCCATGAGACCACATCTATCCGAGGCATTCTGTAAAATAGCTCACTGCACTCCTTTATCCTTTGATTGATGTACATTCCCTATTTCAAAGATTGTTTGAATAACTTGAAGTGTCTACAAACCTGGACTATAAATTTGATTTGGCGATACAACTTGGAAGGATTGAAGTAGCAAAGGCAATAGTTGTTAATCAAAATAGATTTGTCCAAAAAAAAAATTTGGAAACTTTGTCAGTATTCATATTGCTTAAGTTGCATTCTATGAACAAGGATACAACAAGGATATGCACAAACTAGATTTGTTAAATAGGCATCAGAATTTTTAAGCAAATGCATTTGGCAGATGTAAATCCAAGTTCTCCAACCATTGCAAGCATTCACTTTTCCTATGCAAAATAGGCACTTTGCAACAGAGCATTCCCTTTTCTATTTCATTCACACATATTTAGTTTCCTTCGAG
Organism: Thuja plicata; assembly: GCA_018584345.1. Lineage (NCBI taxonomy): Eukaryota > Viridiplantae > Streptophyta > Pinopsida > Cupressales > Cupressaceae > Thuja > Thuja plicata. The sequence goes on along the minus strand of MU225331.1, from coordinate 258,297 downwards.
ATTTAGTTTTATGGCCGAATGTAGACGTTGATCTTTTGGCCAACGAAGTAGTGAAATTAATAGAAGCACTATCATGTGAAGTATTAGCACATAGATTGAACAATCTTTATGAGTATTAACCCATAAATGAAATATAACCTCACCTGATATTTTTCCCTGTATAGTTTGACAGTTGAAGCATTTGAAAGAAGAAGTATATGATTTATATGATACATTTGCCAAGTATAAGTTACTGATTTGTAATTTGAGTTCACTCTTTTAGATATTTTATTTAATACTTGATATGGTGAGGGGGTGTGAATACTTTTACCTCACAAACCTAAATATTTTTAATCAAAGGGAAAGACATTAGCTTAGACATATATTTTACCAAAATAATAAAGTTATAAATATTTTAGACAAGATAGGTAAATATTTTCTATACGAAATGAATTTAGCTTAGGTTTGTGAATTTCACTTGGGATGTATGTATATTTTAACATTGAGATGCTTTTAGTTAAGGCTTGTAATTATTTATTTTGGGAAAAAATCATCTAATTGTCTTATTACTTTTCATTTCATTTTAGAACACGTGTAGCTCATAATTCAATATTTTGTATTTTCAATTTGGGTACCTTAAGTCACATTTTCTTTATATCCATTGTTGCATAAGCTACCCTACATTGACAACATTTCAAACCTTAAAATATTGTAACAAACATCCTATTTTTCTCTCATGTCTACTATTTTGTTCAAGTTGTATTAAAATACTAATTTGCATTTATTATAAATAATGAAGAGTTACACAATAATACTTGATCACGAGATTCAAATCAAGCCAATTCATGAATAATGATTTTCTAAATTTATTTAGAATTTTTTTGTAGACTATTGTAATGAATTACAAAATAAGCTGAAGTTAATAGTAAATCCACCACAACATTTTTTATTTTTATTTTTATAACAAATTGGTCTCCTTCACTACTAAATATGAATAAATTTTATGCTTTCATTTTATGATTTTTTAAATAGGTAATATAAAGTATATACTTACAATGTATTCTAACCTAATATGTTGTCACCTTCATTATGTATAGACAGATACTTGGAAAATACATCTTTGAAATAACAAAGAAGCATTTTGAACAAGTATGAATTCTAATACACATAATTTTAAATATCTTTGTATGAAAAAGATAAATAAAAATTATTTATCTTCTATGCACATTTATAATTGTACTTTCTAACATATTAACTTATATATATCCTCTGTCAACATTGTAATCTTTTGAATAGTATCATATGTATATGTTTATGATTGATGTTGAAGTATTTTGATTCCACTAAATCACTTAATTCTTGGTTTTGTGTTCAACAACGCCTTTCTATTTGAGAATTCCTTTTGATTTGTTAGTTCATGGTTTTTAAGCCCCTGCATACATACAGAGTTTCACAATCCTGTCATATAGTTAACCCTAAGATTATTTTTGGTAGAGTAGTTGCAGAAGATTTGATAGTGGCCCCTTTTGTCGAACATTTTGGATGTAACCCTTTTTTTAATTTTTTGAGTTTCGCTACTTAACCATGCCACTAGGGGACTTTAGCTATAGGATTAATCTGAACCTCACATGTCTATATTATTGTTGATTAAGGACTTGGATGCAAGGTGTTTATAAGACAAACTTGTGGTAAAAAAAAATGCAAAAAATCTTATCTTGAAACTAATTTCATTTTGGCCTTTCTTTATATGTTATCATACCAGTGAAAGTAATGAATGATAAATTGAGTTCCTATAAACAAGTTTTACCATGTAAAAAGTTTCCCTATCATTTAAATTTACACTGCCATAAACCAATTTCATTTGCTATCTCTTCCCGTTGCATTCTATAAGTATTGTCTTGATTATATCAACAACTTTCTCACTGAAATTCACTATTGGAAAATTCATTGTAAAAGATCGACTTTCAATTTGTTACCTGCAATTTTAAAGCTAAATTTCAACTTAAATTCAAATCAAAGGAAACAACTTCACTCCATTGTAAATACATATAACCTATTTTTTACAATGCTAGCTAAAAATGATATGGAAGATAACATTAAGACTATATTGTGAATTTTTTTATCCTTTCAGTGTTTGGTTTCCTGCAACACCTCAAATTCTGTGGATTCAATTCTTGTCCCACCTAAATTTATATTTCTTTGGTGGGATTTGATCTTGCTTTAGAGCCTCATACCATACCTAAAAAGAATGAAATATTATATCTAAATTTGTAGATATTTACACAGACATATATAAAATGATGACTTGCTATATATTAAGTCTGCAAATATGGAGAGATTTGTACACGCCTAAAATGGTTATATGTATTTGTAAGTTCACCTTTGAGAGCTCAAAAATAAATCTTGAAAATGGATGATTAAGTTTAGTAAATTTGCAAATATTTATAGAGATATGTTTAAAATGGTGACCTCTATGTTTATTTGTTTAATAGAAATTTACCTAGCTTCATGACACAATACTAAGTCAAGAAAAAATAATCTTAAGTTTTGGAAATTGATTGAGATTTAAATTCAAAGATATGATTAAAATGACGCACTATCAAAATATGCTTATTTGATGGAATTTGAATGTCAAGCTTAAAAAGAAGGAATATCAAGTTATATAAGTTGGTTCAGATTCAAACTCATAAACATGTCTACAATGGTGACCTGTCCTATATATCTTGTTCTTTTTTTTCTTGAATATATGTTCAGCTTGTTCAGAACTCAATACTAAACTTAGTAAAAAAGTATACAAAGTTTGTATATTGGTTAAGATGTATACTTATAGATGCACCTAAATGTTGATTTGTTATAACTTGCAATCTCGATATAATCTAGTACAGTAATCTAATTTATCAAATTCACAAACATTTACTAGAATTCCTTCCATATGTAATCATTAAGAGGCTAGGTTGAAAAAGAGGTTAGGTTGAAGAGAAGATAATATTGAAAATTAGACAGAAATAGAAAAGAATATCAACAATCTTTTTATTTACTTATTTTTGTTTTACTTACAAGAAATAGAAGTAAAATATTTGAAGTTATACAACTTTTTGCATGTGAAAGGTGTTATTCAATTCAATGAATCTAGTGTATTCTCTAGAGATTAGAGTGCATGTACATCATCTTGTATAATATAATTTGATTAATGGATGTAATCGATTCATTGTTGAAATAAAGGTTGAAAACCTTTTCATTCTTTGATGGAATTCTCATTTAGGGAGTGCATTGCAGCTTCAAGGTATTGTAAGAAAGCTCAATGAATAATTGTGAACATTATTTTTATTATTGTGTGTTGTTGTAATGATTGTAAAACAATCTCATTTGTTGTGGTGAGGTTAATATAAGTGAACTATGATTCAATGGTGCAAGTAACTAATGTGTGTTGATGAGTTTAAAACTAATATGTTTCTATGGGATGTAGTTTGTGTTTGTCTTATTGTATGAGTATTGGTGATTGTGCTCCAAATATGGTATTTCATTAAAAAATACAAGCAGGTACATTACAATGGTATAAGAGCAATATCATGCCATATGTAGAAACTGCTTCACTTATAGCATCTAATTCGTCACAATTAGGAGTTAAAACCGATTCCTTATCACCCCTCATTCTAATCAGATTTATTAATGTGACATGAGATGCAGGTTGGGTGCACAAAAACCAAATCTTTAGCTTCTTTTACATCCAAATAGATGTACATATGAGGAATGTGTATTCCAATTCCTCTTTGTTTAGGAAGAACTAAGAAATATTTAATGAATAATATACATTGACATAATTAATAATTTGTTTTTGTTAATTATAATTTTCACATTGTTTGTATTAATCACTCGAATTGTAATATTGCCATATGTGCTTTTTAAATGATTCCAAACTCAACTTTTTAAAAATCCAATAAAATATGCCAATTAGTTTAAATAGATGTTCAGTATAAAAACATAAGCATCCTAGATGGGTACTAACAAAAGTCATAAGGAATGCATCGGAAAGAAAACCCAGACTAAAAAGATAAAACCAACAAATGAGACAGGTCACCATAGGGCTGTAGAAACAGTTTTTGAAGGGGCCTCAAAACCATGAGCAGGTTTTGAACCACAACAAAGGGCGATCAAGATTTACATTTAGGCCCGCCCTTGTGTGAACGTAAATTCATATCAAAAGAGGGCATGGACAACTTTTATTTCTTTCCTTTAACTGATATCCATCCACCCCCAACTTTTATGTAGCACTCTGCCAAGCCAAAGACTTAGATTAGGGGCCAACGAGGCTGTCCACACCAGCATGCACTGCTGGGACAGGGACAGTGTCACCACCACACCCCAAAACCCCACTTGGAGAAACAGGGACAACAGAATCCATAGCACCAGCAAATGGGACATCTGACCCAGAGACAACAACAACAACAACAACAATCTGGTCAGTATCCACAAAAACAACATTCTGAACCAAGGTAGCATTTGGAACAACATCAATAGCTTCATCATTACCTTGATCAACTTGAGAGGAGGAGGTATCCAAAATCCCATCCTTAGACACTTTATGAACTGTATGATGATGGGAAAAAGCCCCCAACCACCACGAAGGTGATTTCTTTGGTTTAACCCTTTCAGATAAACATCGAGCAACAACATGGCCAGTCTTGTGGCATATCCTACATCTAAATGAGATTCCCTCATAATCTAGAGTCTATACAAATGTATTGTTAAAAGTGGTGGTGAATTGTCAAATGTTATCATTGGACAAATCGATGTTACAATTTTCAAAAGTTAAATGTGCACTGATAATAATCTAATCTAATTTCAAAAATAAAAGACGCATTGTTAAAAGTGGTGATGAATTGTTAAAGGTTATCACGAGACAAATCTATGTCACAATTTTCAAAAGTTAAACGTTAAAATATATTGAGTTTTAAAATTGGTTAAATTATTAGAGTGAAATTTTATGTTTATAAGAATCTTAAGAGGATTACCTTGTGGTAAAAGTTAATAGATGCAAACTTGTCTATCTAAATAATTAATATTAGATATTGGAAACATAAAATTTAGCATATTATTTGTACGTAATTTTAGAAAATATAAGCTAAATTATTCACTATGTATACTAACTTGACTCTTCAATACATGTACAGTAGGTGTCTGTGTACACTTAAGCTAAATGAAAAGTAAGCAAACTTTAGACTTTTGTGTCTATAATTGTCATATTTGTCCTTAGACTTTACACACTTTAAGGTTCTTGTACTTTTATATTCCACATGACCAAGGGTAGGTGATAATATTGAAATAGTTGTTATAATACTTGTTACATCAATATAATGTCCAATATGTGTAATAATATTGCGTCACTAGTTAACATTTTATAGTTGTTAGTGTTGATGATTACTACCCTTAATTAAATGAAATATATTCCCTAGATCTAACTAGAAACAAATTATGTGATCCCACATTATTGTATTCCATTTTTCCCTTGAAGTGCGAAGACACATGCATTATGTGCCCCCATTTTTTCTTGACTACTCCTTTATAATATTCATGCAAGCATTTTTTGCCCTGCTTGTCAAAAAATAAACTCTCAGACTTAGCTTTTCATTGTATAAGACATATTTGTACATTTAACTGGTGAAGGAAACATTCTAGATTATATCTACATTGAGAAGAGGGCTTTGCTAGTTTTTTTAGTTGTTTAATTTTTAATTAGTTTTTCTACATGGGCTTGCAATAGAGAACATTCTTTGCATTTTGCAAACTTCTTCTAGTAGAGTTTATAGCTTGTACATATCTTGGTTCTAAATTTGTATTTCTTTGCTTACTTGCCATTGGAGATATTTTGAATTTGCTAGATATTAATGAATTTGATCTTTAATTAGGATGAACTCTAGGGGGAATTGTTTTATAGTCTACATGTATCCACAAAGTATATCTCAAAATTGTGTAGAAGTTAGAGAGAAATGTACATTTTATATACTAAAAGGTGCATCTATAACTTTCTATTGTAATTATTTTGAATTAAAATAAAGTTCCTATAAGTTTAAATAGAAAATTGTGTTACTCCAAATTTAATCATCAATTTCTAGATCAACACATTATGGATATAAATTTAAATTCAATAAAAAAGAGATGCATTATTAATATTGGTGGTGAATCATCAAAAGGCATCATAAGACAAAGCAAAATTAGATTAGATTATTATGGGTGCACATATAAAATTATCTCTAAAATATTAACTTATAGATGTACTATATTCTATCTTTACCCTCTTAATGTTCAAAACAAAAGATATAAAACTAAAAAGACACTGCCGAGATAGCACTTTCAAATCAATTGGAACTATTTTTTAATGAATAAATAGTACTTTGTAGTATCCTACTATGAAGTTTTAGGACACCCCTAAGTGGAACCAATAAATAAGCTGATAAAGTTGGGAATGCTAGTATCTCAAGAAACCTTGAGAGATTAAAAATAGGAATTCGTAATACAATGTTATGACGTTTTCTATTTTATCTTTGCCCTCTCAAACCTTGAAACCAAAAAAATATACAAACCTTTAAATAATCTAGATGGCAATTTGACATCCAATTAGGGCAATTTTCTAGCAATGGCTCATGAATCTTACTTTGTAGTAACCTACTATGAAATTCTAGTAAATTTCACCTATTGAAACTAATAAGTAAGTTAATAAACTCGGAGAATCAATACTTTGAGAAATGTTGAGAGAAATCCAAATAAAAAGACAATTTTAATTGACAATAGATAAATGTTTTGATTTTCTGTGTTCTATCTTTTCCCTTCCAAAGCTTGAAACAAAAGATAAAATACAAGAGATGGGAAAAACATCAGATAATTACTCAGTTCCTTAGGAATCCACTCTATGTTTTACACCCTCTAGGAACAAACATAGGAATCCATAGCATGAATACAATGTGTACAAACCATATTCCTTGAAACAAAAGAAACATCGACCTCATCGTGGCCACCAAAAGCCTCTTGGGAAATGGGATCTCTAATATAGATAAGATCCTAACAAGAACTATAATCTATCCACGTAGAGTGCCACACCGAAATAGAAGAGTGATCCTTATTATGCTTACACTTTTTCATCTTATGATTACATATCACGTGATTCTTAAGATATCTAGTCATTTATGATTTCATCTTTATCAAAGCTTTATCTTATGATCTAAATTGCTTCTTCGCATTTTTATTTATGTTTTTATCATAGAAACGGTATCATGTCATTAGCATTTTTGCCACTATGGTGTCATTTATATGTTAAAATTTATGTATCGTTCTTCTACAACTATCTTATTGTTTGAAATTACACTAGGTTATTCATTTTATCACCTTCAACATCTGCAGGGAATCTACTTTCCACATTAGCACAAATTTTATAACAATTGTACTTTCATGTCTAAAATTTTTCAAGAATACCAAAATTATTAGCAATGTTAAATATAGATATAAATCTTGAAGCCTTCAATCCAACTCATCTCCTCACATTCAATCCTAGCCCTTCATATCATTTTGTATTTCAACCATCCATTCCACTTCTTCTAGACCTATAAATTAGAATCTTCACCCTTCATCAAACTATCGCTCGCAATTATGTTATAATTATTCTCAAATTTGCTCAGAATTTTCCTTACTGTTATGATGGTTGGAGAGCGATCCACATTGCAACAAGGACAAGAGAAAAAATCAAGTGATCATGGGTGCATTCAATTTACCTCAAACTAGTGTTTAGATAATACAAATTCTTAAGACTTGAGTTGTGTTTCACTTATTAATTTACAATCATATTTTTCGTATCCACAACAACAACAACAACCCAAATGTTTTCAAATGACAACTTCAAACCTTACAAAACATATTGTTCATTAAAAAGTTCTCCTCATATCATAAAATATAACCCTACAACAATAATCACAACCTTCCGAAATATTAACCTTTGTCACAAACCTAAAATTATTACATTCAGTAGAACTATTCCAGTCAATAAGTGTGATCACAATAGTTTTCAAAGTCAAGAGTTTGATTGTTCAAGGTGCTTTTCTCATTCCTGACTTTGCCTACCCACTTGCACCTTTGATTTTAATTTAAACACTATTGTGATTATCGTAGTGGATATGGATTTGAATTTCAGAACTTTGTCGACCTTTTGTGCTATAAATTCAGATACAAGTTCTCTGGCTCTTCATTGCAACATTTAGTCTACTTTTTGGGCATGAATATTTCATTGGCATGGAAAGGAAGAGAAGAAAATGGTTTCCGCTGGTTTTGGCAGATTATCCAACTTGGGAAGATCTCTTCTTTCAGTTGAGAGTATTGAAGAACTTGCTAAAAAGAAGCTCCAAGAAGTTCCACAGAGATATGTGAGAAGTGATGAAGAAAGACCTCAATGCTTGTTTCTTCACCTCATCAATTTGAGTATCAGAAAAATATTCCTATCATTAACATGGTTAAGATTGCATAAGCAGAATACATAGAAGAAGAGACTAGGAAGATTGGTGAGGCTTATGAAGAATGGGGATTATTTGAGGGATAAATTGAACCTATTTTTTCTTTTGTTTATGCATTCAAGTTTAAACAGGTTTGTTCTATCTTTGGTCTGTGACATTTTCTTTATTTTTTTAATGGTTTGTAATTATTTTCTATTGGACTAGGTGGCAAAATGAGGGCTTTGGAATGGTGTATGGACATCCGCCACAAGGTGAAGGGAAGGATTTTTCCAGATGTTGTAGGTGCGACTACCCTGGTAGACATGTTTACAGGATGAGGAAGCATATACAAGGCACCTGAAAGACAGAGTACCTATATTATAAAATAGCAAGAGGTTGAACAAGAAGGTCTGTGAATGGAGGAAAATGTTTTACCTGAATGGCATGGCCCATATTTCCTCCATGAGAAGGCATGAAAACATCACTGTTTAGAGAGACAATGTTGTTTATTGCAGCAAGAACGGATGCTTTTTTACTAAATGAATCCAGCTCCTCTGGCAATGCAAGGCTTCTCTTGTTGTATAAAAATAAGAGAATTCTTTCATCAGAGGCTTTAGAGATTTGATCCCTCCCAGAGGTTCTTCTCCTGCAAAGAATATGTGGGCATTGCTAGGCGCTCCTAGAGCCTTGAGAAGCCTGGAATATTCTAAAACCATCATAAATCATGAAAGCTTCCATTGCCTGAGATGAAATGGACATGTACAATCACATAGCATTGAGAGGACAAAGCCCTTCAATCTTGCGCTCATGGAAGGTCAAATTCGAGCGAGCTGTTAGAAGACTTGGCCAGTTTTTACTCTCCTATTGAACAATTGCATCATATTCAATTGTATCCTGTTCGCACCCACACATCCTTCTCAAACCTCAGATGCAGGGCAATATATGGCCTCTGCTTCCACATTCTCTGTGCAAGCTTGGCACCAAGTTCTCGAATAGGCTCTGCAAATCTGAGTTGTTGCTTAAACATTGTCTTAAATCGGGTAAGACCTAAACCACCGGAAAAATGGTGAAGATGCCAATTTCCAGAGAACTCTCTTATGCACAGCAATGAAGCAAAGTTGTGCTAGAATCCTCACATGGAGGAAGGTAATCCTCAAATAAAAATCTAAGCCTGCTCAATTTCCATCTCATGAGTAATGTACCAAATTCTAAAGCAAATTAAACTTGGCGACGGATAAAACACTTAGTCTGCCAAATTGCCAAAACAAGACAACAAACAAATTCCTTTAAAAACCCACAAAAGTAAATATCTTTTTGAATTCACTAGTTTGACTTAAGAACCCAAATTGAAAGCGAATTCACACAAAAAACTTACATTTTCAAGACAGTATGTGGACTCCCCGAAGACGCAGTTGCGACTCCAGTGGAGACATCTATAATTCCCAAGCTTCCAAAATTTTCAGAAGTGAAGGCATGGGTTTGAAGTATCAGACCAGTGACCCCTGGGCCAGTCTACCAGACATGACTAATACTGGTCTTACTTCTCATGAGAGTCAATGTAGCATAGATAGTAATTTGACCTTGTATTCGATGGCCAAAGGCTTAGGGGGGCCTGCCTTGGTGGTAATGTTGTAAGTGGCGACAATCATGCTGCCATTGGAGTGTTTGAAATTGATCAGGGATCGAATTCCAACCATGCCAGTGCCCGCAGGATTGATCCCCCAAGATAAGCACCCACCCAACGCATCCGGCTTCGCTGTGAACAACCTTATATTTCTATTCTTTAGTTACATTTATTTAATAAAACAGACAAAATTTATGTAAAAAGATGTAGTTTTCTCACATTAATAACCAAAAACAAAAAAGGACATTGGACAAGTCTAGACAGTGGCAAAGCACAATACATTATTTATTGGAGATAAAATCCTGCTAGAGAATTAAGCATTAAACATGAGACATAAAAGGATGAATAATTCGCGAGAAAACAAATCATTTTTCTCTTCGTGGCATTGAAATCATATCTAATAACAGCAAAGTCCGATTCCTGGGCCACATTGTCCAGCAAGTCCAGCAAGGCAGCAGGTAAACGTATTGGCAGAGCTGCTGTATTGGCTACAATCCCCATCATTTTGGCACTGTATAAAACCATCGCAATTATTACCATCTGCCTCTGCTATCCCTGAAATGCACATTACCAATGCAAATATTAACACTAGACAAACTATTTTGTTCGCCATTTTCTTATATGCTTTGGAGAAAAATGTTGGTAGTTAAGCAGCGAGAGGGCATCCAATTTATAGGGAATTTGAAGGCCTTCGCCGGCTCTTTGTACTGGTTCGATTCATGCAAGGATAGGAATATGAATTCCTCGATTTCTACGCCATTCTGTAAGTAATCGACCAGTCCAATTCATCCCTTCTCCGGCAGTTTGGACTCTTGTCATATGGAAGGACTCAATTTGTTTTTTGAATTAGGGGGCTAATTATCAGTTCGGGGTTATTGAGTGGAGGTTTGCTGATAATATTGTTTGTTTACTTTGGAATCAATGATATGTTCAAAGAGTTTATGGAGATGAGATTGTAGACCAATACACACCCTTACTAAACGGTGCAATTTCATAGAAAAATAATGCAATGCCAGATTTATCCTTGTGTTCAAATTTTACACATGGTTTTTTCATATATAACAAAGTAAATTGAGGTAATCATCCTCTAAATTTGTTAATGCTCAAATTTCTATCAATTGCAACTCTTTTGTATATTATATCAAAAGAAAAGTATTTGTTAAAGTGGAAGTACAATTTTTTTTTTTTTTTTCTGTTCTTTTAATGTGTTTATCATTTTAATGTGTTTATGCTTAAATCTTCATAAAAATGATTCCTTTTTGTATTTTACATTATGTTGAAGTAGAAGTATAGATTATTTATCATTTGTAGTTGTTACTCAACACTAAATCAAAGTGTTGTTACAAGAATCTTTTAGCTTTCTATTGTATTTGTTAATTTGGAGGGAAATTATAGATCTAAGAAAAAACAAGGTGTACATTTGAAAATGATCTTATTTCTCACTGTTTTCATTTTTCTAATTTAACAAAAAATCTTTGTTTTCTTATTTGTTATTTTTATCTATTTTCTTATAACAAGATCTAATTAGAAAACAAAATCTAATAAAGATGAATTCATCATCATTTTTTCCAATCATTTTTAAACTGATTTGAATAGTTCAAGAAATAATAAGAACTTAACCTTTCAAAAAAGAGTCAAATGTTATAAAAAAATCAATGGCTCTACCTTTTCACAGCATTTTTTGTGCTCGATCAAAAATTTTCTCAGTAAACTCTCCTGATCTGCAAATCTAGGCCTTCTCAAGCACCAAATATGTGAATCCGATGCGTTGGGATGGAAGACAGGTTTTGAACTCTTCATGCTTAGAGAATAAGTCTTCTAGTTGGAAGCATGTTTCGAGGTCTCATCATTGCGCCAATCTGGCCCTTGCAAATTTGTTCTCTCTAAAGCTATCTAACAGCTTCTCAACACTCAATGCCTTCTCCTCTAGGGTTCCTCCTAGTGCTCCTCCACGGGGAAGGCATATCGCATCACAAGGAACTCTGAATCCTTATTCTCCTCTGCATCATCGAATTTAGATTGCTCGGGATAGGAAGAGGAACTTATAGCATTCGTCCTCGACTCCAGGATAGGAAGAGGAACTTATATCATTCGTCCTCGACTCCTAATCAAACTGATTTTGGTTTTCTCTGCCCTGATGTTTCTTGGGGAAAGGTATACTCTCCACCACATAAAAGACTCATAGATGCATAAAAGAACTATAATTATGGTCACGAAACAGTAGAAACATAGAAGATATTAGGCTCTACATCTACAACTAACCCTAAGCTGCGTCGATTAGTTGTTAAAAATGTGAAGGTTAGAAGAATACAAGATATGTGTGCGAAGTATGGTTTTTTTGCAGGTGGAAAGGCATTGGAGCATTGGCAAGAACTATTGCCAACTGGGTCAAAGAAAAATTTCAAAATGAGGTATGAAATTTTTTTATATTTAGATTGCTCAAGTAAAAACCTTAAAGTGAAGCTCCTCTCTGAAAGTATGCCGAATTTCAAGAATATAGGATTTTATACCCTAGACTGGACCCCTCTCTTTAATCCATCAAAATTGAAGAATTTTTCAGTTGAAAAGGTGATTCTTCTCAATAATCTTCCAATTAATCTCTCGGGTGATGACTCTTTGAGGGAGATAGGTAACAACTTAGGGTATTATATAGGTTGTGTTAACCTCAGTGTGTCTCATGCTGAAAGAATCATTATTGTCAAAATGGATATCAATACTACCATTAATTTCTCTTTGGAAGTTCAATGTAAGGTCGAATCAATTCTCATTAACCCTCAAATTTTATATAGGGATTTGGTGAATATTGATTATTTTGATATAGACCCCGTGAGAATGGAAACATCTTTGCCCTCTACAAATGTAGCAAAAAACATCCAAAATTTTGAGAAGCTCTCTGGTGGAGATATTTCTACCCGCAAAGGTGTGGAGATTAGATATCAGGGTGCTCAAGCCATAAACCCTAAGAAGAAATTTATAGTATCTTCTCCCCCTCCCTCTCCATCTCTTGAGGAAGGAGAAATCCGTTTGTACCCTAGCTTTTCTTATTTCTCAGATCATATTCCCAACATATCCTTTAACCAAAAAACATGAGGCTTTTGTTTTATAAATGATCTTCCTCAGCAGGTTGAGACCTTGACCACTAAAGCTAGTATTTCTGCACCAGATTGTCATCATTTAGAAACTAATACAAAGATCAATTTAAACCCAGTTCTTGAATTAAATGACAGATCACTAATGACTTTAACAAACGATACATCACCTTCTGGTACTAAACTCCTCTCAGGTCTGGTATCACAGTCAGTCTCAGATTCAGGTATCCCTCAGACTCAAAACAATAATTTAGGCATTACTCTAGCAACATGGACAAATATTATAGACTTTTCTTTGTCTCCTAATGATGAGGTCAGTGACACAGTAGAAACCAATAGAAGGAATAAAATACTAATTCAAGAAATAATGAAACTTGATTCTTCATTAACACTTTTAGATATTACTAAAAATGTTGTTGCAACCCCAAACAAAGAATCTTCTGAGACTTCCTGTCTAGCCGAGGATATGATTAAAATTTTAAAAGTTAATAATCAATATACTAGGAATAGGCCCATATCTAAGGGAGATAAGACCTGCATCTCAAAAGAAACACCCTTAAAAACTTTCAAACCTAGCAGTACAGAGGAATATAGTTATCTGAATAATGTAGAAACTCCAAACTCAGAGAATGAGGAAATCAATGACTTTCTAGGACTTAATGAGGACTCAGAGGATCTGCAACTACTAAAATTCATAGATTTAATGAGAAATGAGGATAATTATAATCCCATCACATCAACTATGGATCATAAACTAATAGGGGAGAATAAGTTGGGACTATTGTCAAACATTTGTGGCAAATCCTCCCCAAGTTTTCCCAAGCTATCATTAAAAAGAGGTAGGAAATATCTTTCAGAACTTAGGCAAAAAGATGGTTTGGCATTAGGTTAAACTAAAATTACATCAATTCTTAATGTAGGGAAGGGGAATTTCCTTCCCAAGGCGCCATGAAAATCATTTCATGGAATTTTAGGGGATTAAACGCCCCTAACAAACAACGGATTCTAAAAAGAAGCTTATCTTCCTTAGAGGCATCACTGTTTATGATTCAAGAAACTAAACTAGGACAAGAGGGATATGCTAACTTTAGCAAGAAACTAGGAATTTGGGAAGTTACAAGGGTAGATTCTGATGGAGCATCAGGAGGATTAGCCTTTATTTGGAGCCCAAGGTTCCTGTCACTAGAGCTTCTGATTTCCAATACCCACTGGAAGGTAGCTAAGGTTAATATTCTTAACTACAACCTGGAATTTATTATAATAAATATATATGGACCAAAATTTTTACATGACAAGAGATTTGTTTGGACGAAAATAAAGAATTTTACTCTTAGCTCTCCAAATGAAAAATTATTCATGGGTGGGGATTTCAATGTCATTTTAGATATCAGTGAAAAATCAAGTGGTTCAAAAAAATCTCTTACACAACTACAAAATTCAAAGAGTGGATACCATCAATAGATGGTATGGACATTCCACTGGACAAAGGCATTTTCACATGGTCAAATAAATGTACTGATACTGAACTAATCTCTGAGAAATTGTACCATTTTTTCTACATAGGAAACTTAGCTATATTTAATCAAAATTTAAAAGCCAAGATTGTGGCACATTCTGGTTCTGATCATTTCCTGATTTACCTAATCTTAGAAGAAGACATTTCTCCTAAGAAGAATTCCTTCAAACTCAAAAAAATGTGGCTAAATTTTTTGGAATGCTTGACTAAGATTGAAGAATGGTGGAATGAAAAGAGATTTAAAGGTTCCAAAAACTTTATATTAAAATCTAATCTTAAACATATTAAACAAAGACTGATTATTTGGAACAAAGAACATTTTGGCAACATCTTTGATGTCAAATATAAGCTTGAGGGTGAAATAGCAAAACTGAATGAGGAGGTCATCAGGGATGGGATGAATTCATAATCATACACAAAATAAAAGCTTTTATTACATATATATGAGGATATGCCAAAGAAGAATCTTACTAGAAACAAAGAACAATAGAATTATGGCTAGAAGAAGGGGATTGGAACTCTAAATTTTTTCATAACAGCTCTAAGGCAAAAATAAAATTTAACTGTATCACTAAGGTTAAGAAAGAGGATGGGACGTCAATTGTAGATCCTGCAGATTTAGCATTTGAAGCTGCTATCCACTTTGAGAATATCCTTAATAACCTAGAAGGATAAGATAGATTAGCACAGAAGGAAATATTAAACTCTATACCCAACATTATTACTAATGAACAAAATAAGCTTCTCAATGCTAAAATTACCAAAGAAGAAGTAGAATTTTCTCTTAAACATCTCCACCCAGATAAATCTGCTGGACCGGATGGATCTCCTACTTTCTTTTATTTGCAATGCTGGAACTTTATTGGTGATGAAGTATTTGACGCATTAGAAGTTATGAGAAACTCAGGTAGACTCCTTTAAGAAATCAACAATACATTTATAGCCTTAATACCCAAAAACTCAAACCTTGATGGTTTTGACGACTATAGAGCCATATCACTTTGTAATACGATATATAAACTATTAACAAAGAATATAGCCAATAGGTTAAAAAAGCTACTTCCGTTCATCATCTTTGAGGAACAATCTAGCTTTATCCTAGGAAGATCTATCATTGATAGAGTTATCATTGCACAAGAAGCCATTCATACAGTCTAGCACAACCACCTTCCTAGTATACTTGTCAAATTAGATATCAAGAAAGTTTATGATAAGGTGGAGTGGCGGTTTCTGTGCAAATGTTTTGAAGCCTTTGGCTTTTCAAAACAGTGGATCAATCTAATTTTTTAATGCATATATGGACCTAAGATGTCGGTACTGCTAAATGTTAATCCGGTTGGTTTCTTCAGTATCTCTCAAGGGATTAGACAAGGTGACATGTTATCCCCTTTTCTTTTTATTATTATGGGAGAATCTTTAGGTAGGACCCTCACCAAAGCCAAGGATAATAACATGATCACTAGCATAAGAATTTTTGAAGATGTTCATGCCTGAACTCATCAACAATTTGTTGATGATAACCTCCTCTTTGGGAAAGCAACACTGATAGAAGCTAGAGCAATTAAAAACATCCTAGACCTGCTCTCTAAAGCATCATGGGAAAACATTAATAAAGGAAAATCTGAAATATATTTTCTAAATACCTCAGAGATGGAAAAGAGAACTAATTGTAGAACCCTAGAATTCACCAAAGGAGAACTACCATGTAAATACTTAGTGCTGCCCTTAGAAAAAGGTAATAGATCAACTAATCTCTGGGATAGAGTATTGAATAATATTGACAAAAAGGAAGAATCTTGGAAAGGGAAATGACTTACTAATGCTAGAAAAACAATGATGATCAAATCTATTTCGTCAGGAATTCCAACATACCATATGATGTGCATGAGCCTTCCCAAAGTAATAGAGAGAGATATTAATAAAAAACTCAAGAATTTTTATTGGCAAGGATCGAATGATAAGAAAAAAATATCAATGATTGCATGGGATAAGATGTGTAAACCTAAAGAGGAGGGAGGCTTGAATATTAAAAATATAAAACAACAAAACATTGCTCTAGGTGCAAAACTGGTATGGAAAATGTACAAAGATCCTTCTACCAAGTGGGCTAAAATATTGAGATACAAATACTTATATGGAAATGACAATTTGAGTATCTTCAGACATGGTCTTCCTCCAAATAGTTCTAGACTTTGGAAATTTATCCCAGAGTGTAGGAAGGTCAACATAGAAAATATTACCTGGGATATAGGGAGTGGGGAGACTTCCCTATTCTAGGATAACTCATGGGGTGGTCTTCCTCCTCATAGTACTGTCTTGAATGATGATACCCCTATAGATAACATTAAAACTAATAGGGGTTTATATGTAAAGGATTATATAGATGTAATTGATAATAACCCGGCATTAGGCAGGACATGGAAACCATTGGATAATTTGGGATTGCCTATTATATTTAGAACAACTTTAGAAGAAAATCTAAAATGTAGGAAAATTAATCCATCGATGGATGTAGATAGAATCATTTGGGCTAAATCTAAAAATGGTGAGTACAATACGAAAGACGGGTATGTTAATCTTACTAATGTAGCTCCTACTAAAACTATGCTCTCAATAGACCTCTGCTGGAATAAAAACTGCCTACCAAAAGATGGCATGTTTACATGCGCAGGAGCTCAACATAAAATATTGACTACGGAATGGTTCCAGGAAATGGGTTATCATGGTCCCTCTAGGTGTGAATTATGTGGGGAGTCTTGTGAAACCATTAATCATCTCTTCATAGAGTGTCATTTTTCACACTCTTTCTGGACTTGGTTGGCCTAAAAACTCAATTGGAGAACTACATTTCCCAAAAATATAGATGATCTTCTTTAATACTAGCCTAGAAAGATGGAATCTGGCATGTTTGATAAGATTTTGATTATTTCCCCATCTATTCTTATCTGGGAATTATGGAAGGAAAGAAATAGATGAATCTTCAAGGATAAGAAAATGACAAGTGACCAATTTTTAAATAGAGTAGAAGCATGCATAGTTGAAGTCGTTAATAATTGCAACCTGATAGGAAGAAGAGATACATAGTTTACCTTAGTTGATGAAAGATTAAAGAATCTTTAGTTTGGGTTAAAAATTCCTCCCTTTATAGGACATAAAGGAATAGATAAAACAAATATTAGGAATAATTGTGTATGCGAACCTCCCCCTCCAGGGTGGCACAAACTAAAATTTAATGGTGTCTCAAAAGGAAATCCAGGTAAGGCTGGGTTTGGATGTTGTATTCATGATGAAATAGAAAGAATGATAGGATAAGAAAATAGAGACTTAGGCATAACCAATAACAATATAGTAGAATCTAATGTGCTTATAGAAGGTATATTGCTGTGTAAAATAGTAAACCTAGATCATATTCAAATAGAACAGGATTCAGCTATAATTATCAATGCATTTAGAACTGGTAATAATCAAATTCAGAGATTAAATGGACTTGTTAAAAGAGGCTCTGATGACATGTAACTGATTGAATGTTTGAAGATGTTAAGTTGATCACTGAAATGCAGAAGGATAATGCAAGACATTAAATAAGTTAATGGATTGTATTGTCATTGATGTCAACTTGATATAATCTAATCGGTTATAATCAAAGTGTCTAAGACTTTAGAGAATCAAAGAGAAAAATATTATGCTTTCAGTAATGTATAAAAGACCAGAATTCACAATATGACTTCAAACATCGATGGTCAGTGGACACCAATGGACAAAGATCACTAAAAGTCAAGTCATAGTGATTCCCAAGAAAGAATAATGACGAGCATTACCAGCGAGAAAAATCACAAGCATAACCGACAGTCAGACACATAGTGTAAACTGATGGAGGAGCCCAAGGAGAACTAGAGTGTTGACCGAAGCTATCAAAGAGTTAAACACTGAAATTAACTTGAGTTCATAAATGATAAAATATCTAGCTAGCAGAGATAAATATAGACTTAACTGGTAGTTATCTTTGTTTTCATCGACAAGATAAAGCCAAAGATAAGTAATGGATTTAAAGTTGTTTTGTCTAGTTTGCAATAAGATCTCTATGAGATAAAACAAGAGTTTTTCTTTAAATCTAATCAGCGAGAATTTTGGATCATGCTAAGATCAAGAAAATCAAGAACCTAACAATGGTGATATCATGTATATAAAGAGACAACTCAATTCATTACGAATTGGAGTGATGGGTGAATAAATGAAAAGAGGATGTTGAAGAGAAACTGATGAAAAGAAACTTCAATCTTGATCAACAAGTTGAGGAAAGAGCTAAATTTTTCTACTGACACCAAGCAACAGAGCACAACATCACCGATCAGAATCAAAGTGGAGCAAAGGTATAAACTGAGATATATTGATCTGAATAATTTTATGAGATTACAATAGATCTGAAAATCTGCAAGTATAAGTTATATATGTGAACAGATCATATTGTTTCAGTGTAACCATTGATTCAGAAAGTCTCTTAACTGAGCGATATTTAAAGATCCTTTCTATATTGAGATACATCCCAAGGAGTATGAAATTTTTTTATCATGAAGATAGCATGAGATGCCAGATACCTATTGACAGGTAAAGTGAGTGTTTGATCAAAGAATGTAGCATAAAGATGCTCGATATCAAGTGACAGACTAAAATTTTAAATCCTCTAACAAGGTCACACCTAACAGTGTTTTTTTAACCTTTACCAGGGTTGGCTCTTCACCGAGCTCACTTCAGAAGAGTGAAAATTTTGGGTTACCGGTCCCAAGTGGTTTTTCCCTTAATAGGGTTTCCACATTAAAAATCCATGTGTCAATGTGTTTATGATTCATTACTTTAGTGTTTTTCATTACAATTAACTTAATTGGCTTGATTGGTATGCTCTAGATAATTTACTATCTTTCGGTAAATTAACATACTACTATTGGGTAAACATAAAGTAGAAGGTTTTACAAAGTATTCTGAGAAGTAGTATTTTGATAAAAGTAATTAAAGGCATTCATCTTATAGGATGGAAGATAAATAGAGGGTTAACATTGTGGTACTAAGTTTTTGGGTTGATTATTGGAATATTTTTGAGGCCACTGATTCACCCCCCTCTCAGTTATTAATAACAATTGGTATCAGAGCTTGTGTGCTTAGAAAGGGATTTTAACCGCTTAAGAAAAATATCACAAGATGAATAGACGAGATGTGCCCAAGTTGAATAAAGACAACTTTGCATCATGGAAAAGCAAAATAAGACTCCACCTATCAGGTATTGGAAAAGATATTGTTCAATACTTAGATACTAAATATGTGTCGCCTACAGGCCCTCACACTCTTGAGAAATTAATAGTAAAGCATGAGCATAACTGCATGATTATAGAACTTGCATCATCACTCTCTGATGCTGAGTTTGAAGATGTCAAAACCTACACCTGTGCAAAACAAATGTGGGATAAGTTGAAGCTGGTACATGGAGGAGATGCCAATGTACTAAGAGAAAAGGAAGAAAGCCTAATAGGGGGGTTTGATGACGTAAGGATGAAAGAAGGAGAAAACATTACTCAATATAGTTGTAGAATCAAAGAGGTAGTAAATGCTATCCGAGGGGTTGGAGGTGTACTCGAAGAGGAGATAGTAGTAAGAAAAATATTAAGAACCTTATTTTTTGTATATGCTATTAGAGTTTCTTCTATTCAAGAAATGAGAGAAGTTGCAAACAATACAATTACTCTAGATAGTCTTAATGGTAGAATAATTTCATTTGAGATGAACAACTTTGATAATAGTGTCTTACCATCTATATAATTTGCCTTCAAACCTTCTCTAAAGATAACTAACTCAAGTCATAGACATGTTGTTAGAAATGACAATGACAGTGATAATGAGGATCGAGGGCTTGATGAAATTGAAGCACTTATGGCTAAAAGATTGCAGAGAGGAAAAGATAGATACAAAGGTAAATTACCACTTGTATGTTTCAATTGTAAAGAGGTTGGAAACTTTGCTGCAAGATGCCCAAACCAAAAAAAAGATGATAGAGGAAATGACAGATCATATGAGAAGAAGTTTGATAAAGGTGATAATAGAGATTACCAAAGCAACTGACAATCTGACAAGAGACATACCAGAGACTATAAGGACAAAGGGAAGAAAGCTTGTTACCTAGTTGATAATAGAGCTGATGACATTGACATTGAATCAGAAGAAGACATTGAGATTGTATTTGTAGCCATGAAGGATGATTCAGATGTAGATGAAGATAGGTATGTAGAAAATGCACTCATATCTAAAGTTAGTAAAATGATGTCTGGATCATAGATAGTGGTTGAACTCACCATATGACCAGTGATAAACAAAACTTTGATACTTTTGAATACTATAATGGTGGTTTAGTGAGAATGGGAAATGATACACCTTGTCCAGTTGAAGGTAAAGGAACCATAATGTTGAATAACCTGATAAAATGTGAAAATGCCTATTGGGTAAAAGGACTAAATTATAATATGTTAAGTGTTTCATAGTTGAACAATTCCGGTCATAGAGTATCATTTGAAAATAAGAAGGAAAAGATCTACAATGAATCAGGAAGATTGATTGGTAGCGGTGAGTAGACAAAAGGTAACCTTTTCTATCTTGATGACACTAACATGATTTGTTTAATGGATAGAAACAAAGACATATGGTTGTGGAAAAAAATATGGTTTCATGTGAACTTTGACAACATGATAAAGATAAGAAACAAAAGGAATGTCAGAGGCTTATTGATCATGACTAAGCCCGAGCATATCATGTGCAAGAATTATCAAAAAGGTAAGATGACAAAGTCTAGTTTCAAGATTAAAACCCATACATCTACTACAATTCTATAATTATTCCATACATATCTATTTGGACCCCTGAGAACAAAGAGATACTATGGAGATAGGTATTGTATTCTCTTTGTTGATGATTTTTCTAGAATGATGATAGTCATGTTTTTTAAAGATAAAACATAAGCATTTAAGATTTTTAAATCATAAAAAATAATGGTTGAAAAACAAAGTGAAAATAAATTGAAATGCTTAAGTTCAGATAGAGGAGGGGAATTTACTTCAGAAGAATTCACTGACTATTGCAATGAGCATGGAATTAAAAGATAGATTTCTGCACTGAGAACACCACAACAAAATGGAATTGCTGAAAGGAGAAACATATCAATTGTTGACTATGCAAGAACATTAATGATTGAGAAAAGAATCACTCAAACTTTCTGGAGGGAAGCTGTCAGTACTATTCTCTACACATTAAACAGAGTACAATTGAAGAAGCATACAAAGAAGACACCGTATGAGCTTTGCTATGGTCATACACCCAATGTAAGTTACTTCAGAATATTTGGTAGTCAATGTTATATATTGAAGCATGGTAGAAATGGAAAACTTGACTGCAAAAGTGAAGAGGGTATCTTCCTAGGGTATTCAACCAAAATCAAGGCTTATAAATGTCTTAACAAGTCCTCTAACAAAATCATTGAAAGTACAAATGTGAAAATAGATAAATTTGCAGAAAATAATGATAAGCAAGGCAAAAAGGAACCAGAGGACTACAACAGGTTTGTTTATACAAAACCTGACACTCTAGCCGAGCAACAGTGTGTCACTCCTGAGCATCAGAACATTGCACCCGAGCATTAGGCTACAATTACTGACAATTAGGATAATCCTCAAGATGATGCTCCGAACAATGAAGATGAAAATGAATGTGAAGAAGATGATCATAATGATGAACATAGAGCTAAACCAAAACTTGCCAAGTATGTAAGAAGACATCATCCACATAATCAAATCATAGGAGACAAAAAGGTTGGAACAAGAAAAAGAAGTAAGTCTCTTAACACCAGATGTTTACTTTGTGATTTTGTGCCTAAATCTGTTAACAATGCACTTGAGAATGAAGAATGGGTCCATGCTATGAATGAAGAAATAGAATAGATTGAGAAGAGAAATACATGGACACTAGTACTGAGACCAGATGACAAGAATGTCATTAGTACCAAATGGATATTCAGAAACAAGCTGAATGTGAATGGAGAAGTCACTAGAAAGAAAGCAAGATTAGTATGGAAGGGATATGCACAAGAAGAAGGTATTGATTATGGAAAAACCTTTGCACTCGTTGCAAGACTAGGAGTTAGAATCTTACTTTCTTATGCTACATTTAATGGATTCAAGGTATACCAAATGGATGTCAAATCTGCATTCCTAAATGGAATAGTAGAAGAAGAGGTATACATTGAACAACCAGAAGGGTTTGTTGATCTAGACAAGAGAAACATGGTATGTAGACTACACAAGGCCTTGTATGGATTGAAACAAGCACTGAGAGCCTGGTATGAAAGACTTCACTCATATCTCATTAGCATAAAATTTGTTAGAACAAGTGAAAATAGCAATATGTACTTAAAAGAAGATACCGATGGTAATATTCTAATTGCTGAAATTTTTGTTAATGATATCTTTTTTGGGGGAAATGAATTGTAATGAAAATACTTTGATAATGAAATGAGAAAGGAATTTGAAATGTCTATGTTTGGAGAGATCAAATTCTTTCTTGGTCTACAGATTCTTCAACAAGATGCAGGCATATACATCACTCAGTCCAAATACATTAAGGAAGTGATAAAGATATTCAAGATGGAAGATTCAAAACTAGTTGGAACACCTATGGCTACTAGATGTAAGCTATCAAAAGAAAACAAATCTAATGAGGTAAATCAAACCTTATACAAATCAATGATTGGGAAACTGATGTATGTTGTTCACACCAGACTAGATATATCACATGTAGTTGGAATAGTTGCAAGATTCTCTGCTAATCCCAAAGAATCACATATGACTAATGTCAAGATAATTCTAAGATATCTAAAGAAAACTGAGGACTATGGCTTATGGTACAAAAGAGAAGGAAAATTTGAGCTACAAGTCTATACAGATGTTGATTGGGCTGGAAACATTGGTGACCGATACAGAACAACTGGAGGAGCATTCTTCATGGATGACAAACTTGTCACACGGATCAACAAGAAGCAAGGATGCATATCTCAGCCTACTGCAGAAGTAGAGTATGTAGCTACTGCTACAAATTTCTCTAATATTGCATGCATCAAATTTTTTTTGGAAGGTATGAATATTAAGATCCTTGAACCAGTAATTATCTATTGTGATAGTACCAGTGCAATTAACATCTCTAAAAATCTAGTAATGCATGCTAAGACTAATCATATTACTATCAAGTATCACTATCTAAGAGAATAGGTACAAGAAAATGTAGTGACACTAGAATATGTTCAATCAAAGGAACAATTAGCTGATATATTAACAAAGCCATTACCAAAGGATACATTTGAGTACTTGAGACATAGACTAGGGGTCCAACCCTTGTCTATCGGTCAATAATCTGACTAGAAGGTTGCATCAGCCTATACAAAATATGAAGATTAGTCATGTTGATGTAAACACTAAGATGGATAGCAACAGATATATTTGTACATAGCAAGGTACATATATGCACCAAAAACCAGAGACATTGTATTGCTGATGGATAGGGAAATTCAAGGAATATATTATGCAAAGGGATGGAACATGATATAGATGATAAAACAAGGAGAATTATTTTGGTTTGGAATTGTTGTCAAAGGGAGAGATGATCTCATTATCATAAAAAGGGAGAGAATTATCTCATTAACATCAGGGAGAGATTTGCATTATCAAAAGGAGAGATGATTCCATATCATATAAGAGAAGAGATGATCATAAAGGGAGAGATTATATCATTCTCCATAAGGTGAAGTTCCTGAGATTCAGAAGGAAGAGTTAATCAATATTCTAAGGGAGAGAAATTGATTACACATGAAATATGCATCTAAGGGAGCGAAGTAACAAAGAGAGAGAGTTCAGACAAAGAGAAAGATTGATGTCAAAGGAAAAAGAGATTATAAAGAAGAGGAACAGTCATGGCAGAGAACATATCAGAAATGAGATATCATATGATACATCTATCCATTGAAGGGATGAAAGATTGAAGACAACCACTTTGCATGAAACAAATCTAAGCTATTTTTTAAGCTTATTGAGAGCCATAAATTTGTAATAGTTACATTAGGAAAGCTTGATGACATTGTATATTTCATATTGTATTAGTGATAGTATAGTATGATAATGTAGTATGTTACCATCAATGCCAAAGGGAGAGATTGATGACATGTAACTGATTGAATGTTTGAATATGTTAAGTTGATCACCAAAATGAAGAAGGATAATGCAAGACATTAAATCAGTTAATGGATTGTATTTTCATTGATGTCAACTTGATATAATCTAATTGGTTATAATAAAAGTGTCAAAGACTTCAGAGAATCAAAGATAAAAATATTATGCTTTTAGTAATGTATAAAACACAACCATTCACAATATGACTTCAAACAGAGACGGTCAGTGGACACCGATAGACAAAGATCACCGAAAGTCAAGTCATAGTGATGCCTGAGCAACACACTGATGAACATTACCGACGAGAAAAATCACAAGCATAACCGATGGCCAGAAACATAGTGTAAACCGACGGAGAAGCCTGAGGAGAACTGGAGTGTTGATTGAAGCTATCAAAGAGTTAAACACCGAAATTAACTTGAGTTTAGAAATGAAAAAATATCTAGCTAGTAGAGCTAAATATAGACTTAACTGGTAGTTATCTTTGTTTTTATCGACAAGATAAATCCATAGATAAGTAATGGATTTAAAGATATTTTGTCCAGTTGGCAAGAAGATCTCTACGAGATAAAACAAGAGTTTTTCTTTAAATCTTATTGTCGAGAATTGTGGATCACGCCAAGATAAAGAAAATAAAGAACCTAAAAATGGTGATATCATGTCTATAAAGAGACAACTTAATTCATTACAAATTGGAGTGGTGGGTGAATGAATGAAAAGAGGATGATGAAGAGAAACTAATAAAGAGAAACTTCATATAGTCCTGATCAACAAGCTGAGGAAAGAGCTAAAGTTTTCTGTGGACACTGAGAAATAGAGCACAACATCACCGAGCAGAATCAAAGTCGAGAAAAGGTATAAACCAAGATATATTGATTAGAATAATTTTATGAGATTACAATAGATCTAAAAATCTGCAAGTAATATAAGTTATAGATGTGAACATATCATATTGCTCCAGTGTAACCATTGATTTAGAAATTCTCTTAATTGAGCAGGATTTAAACATCCTTTCTATATTGAGATACATCCCAAGGAGTATAAAAAATTTTGATCATAAAGATATCATGAGATGCTAGATACCTATTGATAGGAAAAGTGAGTGTTTAATCAAGGAAGGTAGCATAGAGATGCCCGATATCAAGTGATAGACTAAACTTTTAAATCCTCTAACAAGGTCACACCTAACAGTGTGTTTGTAACCTTTAACAGGGTTGGCTCTTCACTGAGCTCAGTTTAGAAGATTAAAATTTTGGGTTACCGGTCCCAAGTGGTTTTTCCCTTAATAGGGTTTTCATGTTAAAAATCCATGTGTCAATGTGTTTATGAGTCTTTAATTTTATGTTTTTCATTACGCTTAACTTAATTGGATTGATAGGTATACTCTAGATAATTTATTGTCTTTTGGTAAATTAAGAGAGTGTTATTCGGTAAACATAAAGTAGATGTTTTTACAAAGCATTCCGAGCAGTAGTAATTTGATAAAAATATTTGGAGGCATTCATCTTATAGGACTGAAGATAAATAGAGGCTCAACATTGTGGTACTAAGTTTTTGTGATTATTTGAATATTTTTGAGGCCACTAATTCACCCCTCCCCCCCCCTCTCAGTTATTACTAACATTTGCTATCCTTCTTTAACCACTAGATAATTAATCATATCTTTAGAGAAGGAAATCAAATCATAGACTATTTTGCCAATAAAGGGGTAGAAGGAAGGAATATAGAGCATCATAGCCCTTCTAGCAATATAGTATAGAATTCTAGTTTTTAAAAGTGATTCTAATAAAACATAGTAATAATATTAAAATAATAACTAAGAACATCTTGGTAGTGTAGAGAGTTTACTAATAGGCATTACTATGCTATCTTAGTCATCAACTTTTAATAACATAAAGAATATAGTGCTAACATATAACATTAACTCATTAATACCAAATGTAATAACTCCTATGGTGGCCGATAGGTATCCTTCAAACTTCACCAATTTATCAAATCAATTAGGATAACCAAGTATGATATTAGGATCGGTATCTAGCTAGCATTTATTATTTTTAACCCTCCCATGATAATAAACCCAACCATTAATCACTGGATGAACCTAATGATCAATCTTTCCATTTAATAGCTATAATCATCAACCTAACTAGTCTATAGTTGTAATCATCAACTTAACCACTCTACAACTGTAATCACTATTTAATCCTCAATCGATGATTATCATAGTTATTATCCACTTAACACCTTAATCACATGTTACAACTGTAAATTGAGCTCTACACATCCTGGACAGTTCCTATCACAATTATTACAAAACAGAGTAAGTTAACATATCTATATCTAGAACTTTTGAAAGACAAGGCTACGTATATTAATAATACTTACCACTATGCCTCAGGAAATTAGCAAAAATATAGTAATGGAGACTAAAATTATGACCTTCCCTGGAGGGAAATGGGAGATGGCGTTCCAAGGAACCATCCTACCATAAAGATGGAACACCATACTGTTAGATATTCCAAACGAATGGAGAAGGGATTTGGAAAAAATTTATGGGGAATTCATGTTTGATTATGAATACACAATCTGGGTGAATGGCCATATTGTAGGACTCTTCATCTCTTTAGCTTTGGAGGCTGACATTCCAAAAGAGGTAATTCCTTACAAGACAAGAAGAATCTTTAAGGATGATATCTTGGTTGGGCTAGAAACATGCAATTCGTAGTATAGACTCAGAGAAGACTATTTCATTCCCCAAAATCTACACAAGAACAATCGTTGACCTCATTCCCAGTGTTCCTTCCTCTCAGAGACATCCAATTCTTGTTTTCAAGGAAAATGAAATCTTTGAGAATAATTGGCTAGATATGATGATAAATATGAACTTTCCCATGAGAGCCATGGAGGACATTCAACCTCCAACAAATTGGGTGCTGGACTACTAGAAATCTGAGGGATATACTATTCCAGAAAAATACTATGAGGATGTTTAGAATGTCTGCATAATCTCACCAAATGTCAAATGAAACACCATAAGCTTTCTTGAAGACGATGGGGAGGATGAAGCGTTGATCATCTTCAGGCGGGTGAAAGAAAAGAACAACAAATGAAGAAGAACAATCAAAAGCATAGAATAATCTAATTAGTAAGAAGCATATAGTAGATAGCATACTTGAAACAAGGTAGAATTTATTAATTTTTGATAGTAAATAGTAACTATGATACTTAATATGAACTTCTTACTATGAAACTAATATTAAGTTTATTTTAAGTATAGCCTGGTTTAAAAATCTACAGTAAGATTAGATATTTCAATCCATTTATTCTGTAAGCAACAATCAAGAGATAGTAGGAGAATACAAACATGCATGTGTGATCATAAATAGATGTATCTGTAGACATAGGTAAATAGATAGGCAACAATGAATACTCATTTTTGTACTCATTATCCCTTAAAGTATTTAAGGTAATATAACTTCCTAACACTAATTAGCAGACTGTGTAAATGACCCTTTAATATCCCAAGATGGCCAATATCTATTAGGAGGATTTATTCATAGTATGTGGAGTAAATAAAAACACCAAATTTAAATAGGCATGATTACAATAAAATAAACATGTCCAAATATCCCTTACTATTCCTCTTACCAACCTAAAACCAAGAGTCAAAATGGGTAGAAGCAAAATTTGAATCGTCTCCTCTATCAAGATATAAGATACTCACCAACAACCCTACATCTAGTGTGGCTTTAGCATCTTTTAATCTCATTATCTTGACCCCTATCAAATTGAGGGGATTAAAGCCACAAGTATCCTTTGATGGTGTTATAGATATAAACAAACTCAAGGATATTATGATCAACACCCATGCTTTAACCCTCAAGGCTGTTTATACAATCTTATGAATGAAATTCCTAATAAATGATGATCATTACACATTGAATTTTAATATCCCTTCTATGTTTATTGCATTATCCATTCAAGTTGACCCTATGAAATCTGACATAGGAAGACTATGTACTAGACTTTTCAAAAAGAAATTCCTAGGGGGCTTGGATGTTGTAATCAATAGTATTAAAGGTGATATGACTATAATAAGACCTAGACTCTATCACTCCCCATTAATGAATGGTGAACCGGCTCCTTCCCTCCCAATTTTAGACACTAGCGACTTGGCATTATTGATATCCTGAACTCCCATCATAAGGCAAAACCTAGAATTTCTTTATTTTTTCTTCATAGCTAGATACCTAAATCTTAGGCCTAGTTTTATACATATTGGCATGAGGATGATGTAGGAAACACTAATAGAGAAGGGTTTAGCGAATAAGAAGATGAAGATACATCAGAAATATTTATGGTTGGATATGGTAGAAAGAGGAAAAAGATTTAGGTCTCACCTAAGATTCCCAAGGATTTGGGAGAAGCCTCCTAAATTTATGCAGTAATGTCGGATTACAATGTCCTGTAGAGACTAAATTGTTCAATAACTTTACTAGCTTTCTTCAATAGTAATCCATCTAAAGCTTTATTCTTATCATGGTCATTGATATTTTTACTCTTATCTTGGGATGGATAAGCTCTTTTCATGTGTATTAATTGGAAAGGAGGGCTAACAGAGTTTATAATTTCAACTTTCAATGAGAAACATCTATAACTTTCAATATTCTAACAATACTATGTGAATTGGAAGTATGTAAGTATATATATAAATATATATGTATACAAATATGCATATATTTATACATATTTATATATTCACTGTCACATACATCGTTCACATCTTTGGAATTTCAGGATGATGGAGATGCTAAGCCTGCATACCTAAATATAACCACACTGAATGGAAAACTACTCTTCTTTATAATAAATCCCTTCATTCAATAAGTGGAGCATACGAAATAGATTCTACATAGAAGATATAAAATAACCCATCTAGAAGGAGCTAAAGTTGTAGTTTTCACAGATGTCATTATGAGTAGTAAGGCTAATAGTTTTTCTATGTATATGAGCTAAGTATGGAATATACCCTCATAGTAGGTTAAAAATAGGCACTCAAGTATGATTCAAGCATTATTACTAAGGACACAGGTAATAATACCAATGGTAACACTAACAAGGAGTTATATGGACACTTATTGAGGAATCTAACTGTATTATGCTGAATGTGGACCTCTTGATTCAACACAAATGCAACATAGTCCTTACACAATCAATGAATTCACAAAGACAAACATGAATTGTTTTCTCTATGAAGGTGATTGAAGCGACTTGTTGCCTCCTAATTAGGTGTGATTGTTGCAGTTTACCCTCAAAACGAGAGCCAACAAACTGACCATCTCTAATACGGAGGATTTTATAGTGCAAGTAGATGAAGAAAAGCTATTGATTATGAGAAATATGCATCTAATTCATGAGAAATTGCAGCTATTCTATGAATTAAGACATGATTAAGCTATGAAGTTGAAGATGAAATGCAACTAGTGTAAGTATGAATTTGTAATTAAGCTAAGAATGAGAATGCAATTAATCTAATAAATTGAAATGCTTCTAGTCTAGGAAAGAAAATGCTTGAAATCTAGAAATGAAATGCTTTCTAAGCTAGAATTTGATTAGCAAGATGAATCTAAAAAGCTTTTAAAGCACAAATTGAATTGTTAGCTCCTATAAATAGATCATGAATCAAAGCTAAACAATAGTCAATTCCAAATGAAAATTATGCTAATTATGCAAGCAAATAAGCTAAAAGCATTAAATTAACACTAAATTTGCCTATAGTAATGATGCTCAAAAACAAAGGGATCCTTACAATGAAGAAAAGAGGTCCAATTTATAGAAAACCGAGGAGAGAGGATGAAGAGTTTCTTGAAAAGAAACAGTTGTCTCTTCATTCTCCATTTGAGACAAATAAGAAAAGATTATTAAAATAAAAG